>PDGT01000013.1:664147-686250 GCA_003671415.1 Megathymus violae | reverse complement strand
CCCCGCCTCCGGTTAGTCCTTGGGCGGAACGGGGAAGATTGGCTGGCGCCATTAATGATGCGCCCTCGGTGGCAGCGTACTCCTCCACCACTGATGTGGTAATTATTCCCTCCGTGGCCTGAGCGCCGCGAGGTTTCCCGATGGGAAGATTCGGAATTGGGGGTTTTAATGTAACCCCCTTGAGGCGCGCGATCCTTCTCAGGACCGCACACCGCTGGTCATTAGCTGTGTGCGGCCCAGAACAGTTCGCGCACTTTATTTTCTTCCCCCTCGGATAGGGACATTCGCCGGTCGCGTGCCCCTCCGCACAGCGGACACACCTAGCCAGCCGGTGGCAGTTCGCCGAAGCATGGCCGAACTTTTGGCATCGGTGGCATTGCGCCAATACCTTGCCAGTCGTCCATGCTCGGATCACTACCCCCGGCATATATAAGAGCTCGTCTACCGCATACAGCCTGGCGAGCTCTTGCTGGTCCATACGGTCCAACTGTGCGTGGTACACGCAGCCGACGCGCCCCCTCTTCCCGGGAATGTATTTAACGAACCGAGCCGGGAAGCCCAGTCCCTTCAGGGCCTCCGTTACAAGTTCCGGATCGGTGCCGTGGGGGAGGCCAGCGATAGCTACCTTAGTAGGCCTTTCCTCCTGTGGTGCATAGCACCACCACGACACATCCGGATCCTTGGCGGAGAGCTCCGTCATATAGGACTGGACAACCCTAAACTCTTCCGCCGAACTTGGAATAAAACGAACCCCCATTCCGAAGGGTCGAGCGTTCGGCGCCTGGCCCAGCCGTTTGTGTAACGCCGAAAAATGGCTCACCCAATTGGGTAGGCGCTCAGCCACGATGGGGGGATACCCGGTCTTAGCTGCTGATTGAGCCCCTACAGGAGCAGGGGTGTGGGTTTTGGAAGGGGCATTAGTCGCGCTGCAGGGGCGGCTGTTGCTATGAAACAAACAAAGTTTAAGTATTAAGTGATGCTTACTGCAATACCTTAGTGAAAACCAGAAAAAAATCGGTTAAGCCGTTTCTGAGATTAGCGCGAACAAACGCACAGACACAAAGACAAAAAATACAACTATTGTTTTGGGTTCTATTGCGTTAATAAAGGCCCCTTATAATATTTTTTTCTCATATATCGTTCATGTGCAGAAAGCGATCAGTTAGAATTTTATTATATGTATGTATATAGATGTAGATATTCACATAGAGTAATATAGTGACGAATATTTTCTTTAATAGAAATTTAAAAAAAGAATTCGTTAAGGTAAGTCATTCTTGAGACTTGTTTAGGTGTGAAGTGTTCCTGTTCGATGCTCAGTCCGTATAACTAATATGTTTGGATTCTACTCGCAAGCAGTCCACTGCATGGTAGCGAACTCGCGATTCAAAACGTTATACTTCACCACGCTGCAAAAGTGCAGATTATTGGAGAGCTTAATGGCCATGGAAAGTGTCAGAAAATATTATGCTGTCCGAAGCTCTCCAAAGTGGCCAATGGTGCAATCTAATGATAACAGGATAATCTAATGATCGACGATATCATGCTCCCTCCGAAGCTCAAAAAAATATTGCGCCTGTTGGCCATCCGCCCGCCTACCGAGCGCACTCATCTCCACAAATCATTCATCAGAATCATTCATTCAAAAAAGGTCGCAAACATGGAAGCTTCTATAGGTATGTAACAATATTTCTTGATCCCACCACACACTTTTATTCCACACTGGAGCAGCATTTTGGAATACGCTCCATGAACATTAAAACTACTCGATTACGAAGAGAACCCGTGCCCTCCAGCGTGTCACTAACGTGTATTGTATTGTACCGCCGATAGCAAGATCATTGCCTTGTTGTGCTGGCCCATTGATTTGTAAAATAATTGTGTGTAAACTGAAACTGAACTTATTGTGTTTATACAACATAATATTTAATTATTCATAATTTAATATTGTGAATATTAAAACTCCTATTGTACCAATTCAACGAAGAATTGGATTCGATTTAATCAGAATAAATTCCATACCCTACTTTAATGTAATTTACATAAAATTATATTAAGCTTAATAAATTATTTTTCATTATTTAATGATTTGTTTACGCATGGCTTCAACAAACATAATTTTTCTCGCACCAAAATATTGTTTTTGTGCAGCTTGAATGTTTTCCCCTTTTTATACATTTAGGTGTCGGTTTTAAGAGTTATTTAAATAAGTAATATTTAATTAGTGCATTAACCAGTAAACAATTTTAAATATTGTTTACTGATTTCTTCATAGAACTTTGATTAACTTACAATATAATTTTATAACGCAGAGGCAGATGCAGAGGCAGATTTCAGGGATGCCAAAATCCTAAATAATAAGTTAAAAATATTACCAGTTTCCTCTAAATTTGTTCAGTTCAACTTTCCGCAAGATACGTACACAAACAGACAGCCAACCGGGCAAACGAACAGATAATCAGACTTCCAAAAAAAAAAGAGATTTCCGAATAAAAATTTGTCTAACTATCGATATAGATCGATAGCAATTCCTATCTACATTAAAATTTTGTAAAAGAATTAATGTGTCGAGTCGGCCCTTTTATAGTTATGTCATTAGTATTGATATTACTAACGAAATATATTATGCAATCTAATATTTTGTTTATCTACGATGAATAACACGACCTATTTAAGAGTCTCGTCATCGGTAACTTGAGATTGTGATCGTGTTGGAGAGCATAACCTTCTCACTAGACATAGTATGATAGGTACTCATTCAGATTCGCGTGCTCAACACTGATTAGAACCTACTCTGTGCAAAGTTTACATTGAATTCACTGTTCGTATTTTAAAATTAATTAATTTATTTTATTACAATGAATAATTGGTACGAAGTGCAAAAAATGTCACCGCTGCATCGAAAGTGCATATTATTTAGTAATATATACTTATCTATTGTATGTAAATAAAATGATAAAGGTCTACCGTCGTGCGCGCATCACGGACAACCTACTGGATATTTCAAATTATTGCAATATCTTTGTTAATTAGGTAGCAAAGTTTTAAGAAACAACAATGTTTGTGAGCACTAGTACGTGTTAGTAGTAGCTAGTAGTACGTGTTAAATGATTTGTTTTTTTTTTTAACTTTTTTTTGCTCTGCACACAAAATACATTACAATAAAATGCCTAACTGTAGGTGTACAGTAGGTACCTACCAGAAGCTTAAGTTTTTAGAATGATGTATTTGCGAGTTGAGATTTTTTTCTGTCAGTATTAGATCAACGAGCAGGCGGGTCAAATGATGGTAACTGGTCACCACCGCCCACGCATGTCAGTAACACCAAAGATATCACCACATTGACGGCAAGATGAAAGCGGGGATCCGCTTATTACTGGCTCCCGACTATGTATGTGTCGTTCGCGATTGAACGAATCAGAAGAACCGGGTATTAAGAAATATGGAATCGAATGGGTCGCTTTAGAAAAAAATATTCGTTCGTTCACCACTATCGAGAACGAAGTGAAACGAATGAGGAGTGATTGATTGACAGATTGACCCACCTGTGTTGGCGCGCTTTCGGGTGCTCTCTGGTGCACTTCGGGTGCTCTTTGGTGTACTTCGGGTACAATTAAAATATTATTCCTATTGCAGTCCGCAATCGAGTGTTCTAAATTATTTTATGAACGAACTGCAGTTCAGGTGTAGAATGTGTCACGCGACCGCATTTACCATAACTATTCAGACTATGAGAATAATAATTTGTTAATTAATAGCTACCTATCCGTTGTTCACCGGGGTGTACCACGAGCGAGGGAGGTTGCTTTGGATTGAAGTAAGCTTGGCGCGTTCATAAAATGCTGTGTTTTGGGCGCGAATACTTTTTGAGCTGATTGAAATGACGAGTTATATTATTGTAATACTCCAGAAGAACAATACGTCGTTCTGGCGGCACCCAGCTTGAAATAGAACTATTCTTGTGGTCTGTGATGGAATTTAATATAATTTACAAGGCAACGCGCAATCGTTTGCTATCAACAAAGTGCCAAAATGTTTTTCTTCATTTATTTTTTATTTTTAAAACAACTGTTAGTGTACTGGTACGAGCTTCTAATAAAATTACATCATTTGTGTATTGTATCATGTGTACTTCTGTATAAATCTGTCTGTACATTCCATTTTTTTTGTCAAATTCCATGATGAATATTTTTTGACTCACTGACATCAATATCATCATTTTGTAAATTTTTTTCTGTCTGTCTGTCTATCCCATTATAACTGAATAACATACATACATATATTCGACATACATTAATAAAGTAGACATATCGGTCAAAACTAACTATTAACATTAATAGTAATAAATTTTCAGGTCCGAGTAAATCATTCTCAGTATCTTGAACAGCTCGAAGGACCAAAAAAACATCAATTTCTTAAATGACTAAATATGTGTGTGTCGCAGTTCTGTTGTGGATTATTAGCTTATAAATGATTTTGTTTTTTATTTAATTATAAATTATACTGCAGTTAAAGCTGTGTGCGCCGCCTACCCATTTTAACAACATCATTAAACCAATGATAATTGCTGAAATATATATCGTATAGTTACAGAACGTCGATCGTGCAGTCGTACGACCCGCCCCGGGCGCACGGCGACCAGATTACCTTTAGCCGAATGTCGTAATCGCAGCAAACGCCTTTCCCTTTGATTGTACTCACGAAAATTTGCGATTTATTTATATTGTGTTTGCATTCAGCAGGTTCGCAAATTATCCGGTGGCCCGTCTGCTCTTTGGCCGGCTATTAACGTAAAAACACCCTAGGTGTTCTGTTCGTTACGTGCTATCATTTTTTTTGTTGTTGATGAAAACGTGGTAATTGGCCATTAGAACCACTGTTAGGGCTGGAGAAAAGAATGGAAAGGATACGACGGATGTATATATTTACGTGTTTTTATTCTAAACGTGTTATTATAGTGTAAATGAGTCCGTCGAATGTAAACGTAAAGAATCGTTTAACTTCACGGGCAACTGGCTATCGATTAGTCTTTGTCAATGTTGTTTATATGAGGGCGAAACATGCCAGCGTATCCGACATGCGGGTTGCGTGGTATGCGGCGCTGACGAGAGGTAGCTGATGTTTACGAGAGGTAATACGTTTGTTCGTTGACCGACGGCCGGGCATTGAATTCGTAGTTTTAATCCGTTAGCTCATTACAGGAAAACTGACGAACGAGCGCACTGGCCACGCGGTGGTAATTGTTCACCGCCGCCCTTCAATGTCCATAACGCCAAACGCATCGTCCACGCTTATTAATGGGTCTCTGCCGCTGCAATCGAAATACGTAAAAATTAACTAGTCCGCTAGAGCAGAGCCCGGCGGTACACGCGCTCAGGACTCCGGTTGCGTTCCGTTGGAGATCCCGTTGTCCTCTGTACATAGCGGGGTAGTGTTCCACATAATCCGGTGTCACTCCCACGGTACCGGACGCCTTTTGAAGGTTTTCCCTCGAAAACAAAATAAAGGTAAAGAAACTCGCCAAAATGTACGAGTAACGGAATGGTACATAACTCAGCCACCTTCAACGGGAGTGACAAAAACGGGAGTGAAAAAGCGATGAGTTAAAATTTTATTACAATGATGTACAATATAAATGAACAAAATTCAGTTACATACTCAGTTCGTTATGTATATGGACCTTACAGATTCATGGTGCAATAGTAAATAGTTAAAGTATTTGTGTGCAATGCGGAATGACCCAAAAAAAAACTATAAAAAGAAGCAATAAATCTGAATTGGCAGCTTACATTAATAAATACGTTGGTTAGCCGATAAAGCAAATTAAGCAATTATTGTTAGTTAACTTACCGCGGGCAATGACTCGTGATGTCATCTTCGCATACTATTTATATATTCGTTTATGCGTTTGTTTGTTACCGTGTAAGTGACGGATTTGACCGATGGAGGAGGTCACGTTCACACAATAAAAGTCACACGGTCGGCCCAGTTGCGCGGGTCGTTGTCGCGATTCAACTTCAGCGGCGAGGAACACTTGACAGGTCTGACAGTTGAGATTTGATAGCAATACATTAGCTAATCGAACATCTATTTAAGTTAGTTTCTTTCTATGTTTTGTGTTTAAAACTAATGCGGGCCATTGTTACCACACGATCAAACGTCAGGTCTGCTTCAAAAAATCGGTTGAATTCGTTGAAGACCGTTACATAACGTAATGATAAGGTTATGTTGTGACGGTAAGTGCAACAATGTTATTAGTTTTTTTTTTTTATCATTGATGCGACCTCTTAATTGATGCTCGTAAACATTCCGCTTCTACGAAATATTTTCAGATTATTTAAATAACAATAAATAAGATTCACGTATGATAATGATGGATGAACATAAAAGTCAATGAGACTGATAAATACAAAGGAATTAAGTAATGATAACGATAAATTTATACGATTGATGAATAATAAAATTGTAAAAGTAAACATGAAGAAGGAGAGCACTGTGAAAAAAATAACAAGCCAACAACGAAAAATATTCCCCGCAGCGAGAAGCTAATGTAATGAATGTCAAAGGCTACATTTCACGTCGGGGAAAATGAAATAGACTCGCGCTAGTCGTGAAAGTGTGGCAAATCGTTGAACCTAGCGCACAACGTCAATATTAACAATCTCAGATTTCGTTCAACAAATCCCGTCTATTTTTTCTGCTATTTTTATCTATTAAAAACGGTTATGTCATGTTACATGGAAAACAGGTTCGCAATATCTGCACATATACATAACATATTTCCATTTCAGACGATGTCTGATGTATGTGTGCTAGCGTCCCGTCTACCGTTTGATCAACGGTGATGAAAAAACTGATAATTATTTAATTCAAAAATAGAATAGCTGTTTGGTAAGTGATTGGTTTTAAAAGTTAATGTCTACATGTAATAAAATGTACCTAACTGATCTCTTTCGGTACATGAAGGATATATGAGAAAAATTAGGGGCCTTTATAGAACTCAAAACAATAGTTGTTAGAATTTTTGTCTCTTCATCCTGTGCCCTTGAGCGCGTTAATCTCAAGAACGGCTTAACTGTTTTTGTTCTGATTCCCACTAATGTGTTGCAGTAAGCATCACTTAACAGTGTTAACACTTAAGTTCGTTTCATTACAATCCGGAGACAAATAAAAAAAGCTATAACTTCATATATTTCTAATTCATAGAACGAAAACAACCCAGTCTTAAAACAATGCAGGTGCTATTTGTAAGCGTAAGGCATAGTTTTTCTTGCATGTTGTTTAAAACGTTTTTCAACATCAGTGCAAAGTGATGACATCAACAGAACTCGAGCACTAATCGCGAAGTTGAATTTATAAAACCAATCTTTCTCTTTATCATTATCGTGTCAATCCAACCGATACTAGTGAAAAAGCGGAAAATTATTAGCCCTTATTACTACTTTCCATCCGAGCTCCGTAAAATTGAGCAATCTGCGTCAATTTCCCGCCCCGCTGATTTCTTGGTCATAAATTATCGTAATTTTAACCTAAGAGTACATAAAAATACTAGTCGGAGTCAACTCCCGTCCCTTGCTCCCTGCCCGGCTATCGTCACATTGCGTTGCGGTCAATTTCTCACACCACTGATTTTTGTTCACAGCTAGGTACTTTTTACTTCTGCCGTTTGGTCGGTTAGTTTGTTGAGTTGGTACTGTGCGTCAATGTTATTAATAGCTCTTGAAAAAAATTATTTATCGCTTATCTTACTATTCTTTTCTCCGTGTGTTTTCCGTCGTTGTTTAAATGTTTAGAAAAGTATCTACGAAGAAAGAGAGAAAAATCAAGGCACTTGTGTGTCTGCTTCCATATGCTCTTAAAACTGCGATAAACAAAATTCGATGTACCAGTGGCGGATTTGCCTCAAGGCCCAGTTGAGCCGGGCGTAGAGCGACCAATCTTGGTAGGGCTGCCGATCGTGACAAAAATTCAAAAATATTCTACCAACATATGATGAATGCTGAGAAAGGCGGCTTGTACTGACTACATAGTTGGACCCTAGGACCTAGGCCAAAATTGCAAATCCACCACTGGCTCAAACAAACACGAAAATTGTCGATATATAAATAATATTGTTGCTTGCCTTGTCTGTCATATAGTGTATGGAACTCTAGAAAAGAAAATTGTAATGCAGGCTAATGAAATCCCATAACGTATTTGTTGTATTTGTTGAAAATCAAAGACTATTCTAAGTAAAGAGCTCCTTTAAAAATTAATAATTTTGCGTATTTGAAATGACCAATCAAATATTATTTCTGTTCAATAAGGAAAACACTCGAGATAGTCTAATACGTATGCTAATCGTGATAATAACTACAAACATGATAATGTTTTGATAACAGACAGCACAGTACGCGGGGCTTTTAGTTCTGATGTTGTGAAGCCGCACAATGTTAAGTTAAAGTCGGATAACTCTCCGTTAGAGAACAAACCGACACCTTTTACACTAGGTTCCCTGAAATAGATATTGCAACATCAACACAATGGAAGGTCACATTCCCCTCCCTGTCGGTTTAGTTTAGATGTGCTGGATTGTCTGATCTCTAGTATTATATACGATAAATACACTGCATAGATCGTACCCTACTACTGATGTAATTATCAATTTAAATGTGAACATGAAGCACCACAGTACGGGATTCATAAAAAAAACTAAATATTTGTCCACTTATGTATGTATATTTCATATGGAAAAAATTTTTATTCATGGTAACCTTTTGAATTTTTGTTGATTTTATAATTCTTTATTTTTTACTTCTGTTAATGGTGATTTCTTTTAAGACCTGATGAATGAAGTCATTTTCACTTGGTATTGTTTGTCGAAATACATTATTGATATTTGGTTACTGTATGATCATGTTATTAATCCATCGAATGGAGTCGTGCATCTGAATAATGGAGATCAGTGTCATGAAGTGTGTGTTGAAACCATTCGAAAATTAAATATTAATAAAAAAAATCTCCTTCATCGAGCTTGATGATTCAATAATAAAACGTTAATGTTTTTGCGTTAACATTCACTTATCCCACGACAGTATGCGAAATCACGTTTAATCTCGTTCGTAATTATTTGTGACGTAAACACGTGTGACTGACTTCCTTGAGTTTTGAATCCACATAAAATTCGCTTTATAAAAATATTCATAATATTTAAAAAATAGTTTTTATATTTATCGAATTGATAAATAAAATCTCCTGTCGATCCACTAACCTGGTTTACACCAGTATGCTACTTTTAATTTTACTTCTTAACGATTACGAGTTTGCTACTGACCAATAAAATTAGGTAATGTAAATTGTATTATTCATATATTATTAATTAATTATAAGATTTAAATTTATTTAGCTATATTTAAGTTCGCTTTTAGAAAATCATATTTTAAGGAATTCCCAACATCTAGTGAGACGGTCTATATACTCGTATTAGCGAGTATCTATTACGTGTATTTTAATCTATGCATCAAAGGATTATGGAGTACTTACTGGCACATAATCTTGCTGTAGTTATATAATCCAATGACGATCACCCACATTACACATTGAATTAAATGATCGTTCGCTTTACAAACATAGATTAAACAAATATATTTGTCTTTCAACAAACAAGTTATTTGTGTTTTGGCATAGCATGTGTAACGCGTTGTAAATCATCTGATTCAGCAGAAAGTTGGGCGAGTGCTGCGGTGCTCACAAAAAAAATTAATGTTTCATGTGAATGTAACATTATGCACACAATATTATTCTAGGCAAGATTTAAAAATATTTCGTGCCTTTCTGATGAGTTTTCTCGAGCAAGTCGCTGTTCATTAAAATATTCTTTATTACAAGGTATTTCTATCAATCTTGTGAAATATCAAAAACAATGGTTGTCTGAAAGGAGTTTAAATAATTCAATAAGTAAAATAAACTTTATAAATGTCAAGTCATTTCTTAAGCTTACCAACATATTCAGCGTAAGACATTAAATACTGTATAAGCAACAAATATTCCATCTTCGAATGTGCAATAAATATCTCAATTATAAATCTAGATACCATTTCACGTCTCGCAGGTTTAAATGCACTTTATCAACATTGTGGACTGCCCTCTCCTTTTGAATAATTTCAGTTTTATCGAGATCAACAGTTTGTTTAGTGAACATAACTGACAAATGGACGGCATAGAACGTAACTTAGGGTGTCGTTCAACTCGAGAAAATAGTAATAGTTATGCATATTAATCAAATTACTAACATACCTAATGCATGTGTGTATGAAATAGGCGAGTGATTTAAAAACCCACTCAATTTCCGATGACGCAAAGAAATATTTTATAATGTAGGTTCATATGACCGAATAATTAATAGAAGGTTCATTTAAGTACGAATAACTTTTAGTCACGATTTGATGACACTAGAAATTTTAAAGTCTTCCACAGATATTTTTAAATATAATTTATATAGAAAAATACCATTTACATGTCTTGTCAATGGTATATTTAAAGGTGTGCAAAATTTTCGAACCTGCATTTAGCTCGCTTGGTGGATTTGTCTTATTCAAAATAATTATGTCTTAATACCAGTTGTGACGGCAATGCATATATGTCTGAAAGAATAAAATTAAATGTGTTTACATAATGAACTGCTAACATAATTATCTAATGGCACGGAAAATTTTCCAAGCAATAAAACCTTTATCTACCCTCTGTCGTCATAGTTACCCTCGACTTCACGTCACATCCTTTTCACGGTACTCAGACCCGTATGAAATTATTCATCGTTTATGATTCAACTCCTGTATGAAACACAAAAGGTTTCCTCTTTGCATTAAACAGTAGGTGCTTGAATATTCAAATTTTCCTGTGAAATCCGCAATTTCAATTTAACTGCCCTAAATTCTCGGAATTTAATATTTAACGCGTTCTAGATTTGTTCCATTTTTTGTTATCAAAACTGTCTGCTGAAGTGGTATTTCATGGATATCTGTTGGACACAGTCGAAATTTAATATGAATGAATGAATGTAATAATATTTATTCGAAGTTGGTTTTTGTAAACATTTTTCGAAAGTCTTCTTTAAGGCTACATATTAAACTCATGTCCAAGCAGTCTTGGCTTTAACCTAATCAATTTTTTGTAATGTATAACCTTTCTTCATAATAATGCTTGTCACGTGAGTTTTTAATCTACAATATGGAATTTCCGTCAATTCTAAAGCTTTTTTTTATAAATATTTATACATCCACTGCATCATTTGTTTTATTAATATTGATAGATTTAAAAGTTTTTATGTTTTTAAAGTTAAATGAGTCGAGGCTTTTATTAACACATGATTAACAAGCAGAGGGCTTGCATTTAAATTTTTGTGATTTCGTGCGGTATTTTCGAAAAGAGTTGCCCTTTAAAAAAAAAACTATAATCATTTAATTTTACTTTACTTGTTTCCTTATGAATAACGTTTCAGGTATTTTGATTTTGTTTGCAGATTTCTTGACCTTATTAGCTATTTAAATCGATTTGGCTTTCGCAAATTAAAAGTTATTGTTTATATTTTAAAATGATTGAAAAATTCAGGGTCTTGGAAATCCATTTTTCTTCCTGCAATTTATAAAATCTAATTCTACTTTTATGACCCGTTGTTGCCCAATGATTTAGTTTTAAGATGTTTTGAGAGAGTATTAACATTTAATGTGTTTTTTATTAAAATAATGATTAAATACATAATTAATAAGCCAAAATAATTAGCGTATACTTTGTCATATTGATCACCATTTGTAGCAATATTAGTGTTAAAACGATTTATCCTTCTTTGTGTGATTCGTCTACAAGTTATATTGTTTAGATATGGCAGTACTCAACAGTGGCAAGTTGACCGATGTGATCTGAAGTAATACAATTTAATATTGACTTTTTAATAACATACACTCACAAAATATATTATCCAAGCAAATAGCCCATGATGGAGTTACTCTTGGAGGTTCAAAGAATATACATAATCCAAATTAAATACTGTGAAAAATTAATGACCTTTACCGTGTAAGAAATTGGTACTAAGATATCAATCAGTATAGCAGTCTCCACATGCATCCCCTTTTCAATTTTTGTTTACGGAAAATTTTACACAGCAGATTTAAACAATTTGTAGCTACATACAGTTGTTCTGTATATACTACATACAATAATAATCCATTCAAACTGTATACAGAAAAGATCTATAAAGTTAAATAGAGAGGGATACTATGTCTTAACGTTAATTAAGTTAACCATTATGATTAATTATCAGCGATCCCTAAGTAAGTTTCGTCTACAGAATGACCTGCTTATAATATAATTATCTATTGATGCACTTAACTCATGTAGACAATTTTTGTAGCCAATGTTCTGTAAGACTAATAATGTTAATCTCTGTATTCTAGCAGATGACTGTATGAACGTACCATTTGAAATAATATGTTGAATTTCTGCTTGTAGCAACGGGTAGTTTCATTATTGCGAGTATATTGTATTGCTTTCAGAATCCACAGTTATTTTAATTTTCAGCATTTGGCATTCGTGTTTTGTAGTCATGTAGGATATAACACATACGGCTTTAAGAAGTTTGGAATACAAAGAGCCATATCCAGTCTTGGATCGAACGTAGGCTAGTGGTGCATTCTGCTTACCCACGGATGAGGCTTGGTTTCTTCTCCAGAAGGTGCTTCCCCACGGATGAGGCAAAGAGGCTTGGTTTCTTTTCCAGAAGTTTGTTGAGTTCTTGTCCAATAATGTACGCCGTTGACTTGTTTCTAGGGGTAATTGTGAATTATTTTTAACGTGTTTTGGTAACTATTGAAGAGTCAGCTAACGCTCGATCATTAAAACGTTAATGTTACCTCTGTTGCAGGGCGAAGTGCTCGATTGTCCGCTATGCCTGTCCGCGTTCAGTTCGTCAAGCCTGGTGAGGCTGGCGTGGTGCGCCCACCGCTGCTGCGAGCCATGTCTGCGGCAGTACCTGGCTATCGAGATCTTCGAGGCGCGGGTACCCGTCAATTGTCCAGTATGCCACGAGAACATGCATCCTTCAGGTGAGATTTTCTTGTTTGTTTTTTTTGCATTAGTTTTTTTTTAAAGCGTTAGGTCAGGTCTAGGAAATTGTTTGACGAAAATGTCTCCAACATCAAACGCCTAGAAAATACTGTCATATTTGAAGAACTACCCTCAACTTAGATCTTCGATTTTATGAAAATTCCATCGATGCTGCCGGGGATAGGTTCAACAAATGATCCCCGTTTTTATTGTTATATAACTGTCATTAAATGTTGTTGTAAAACTTCAGATGGACTATGAATTTTCGACACACAATTTCGTTCTGCTAGACCTTGGCAGGGTTATGCCGTGGTTGTATGGTATGGTTTAAAATCACTACGAATATTAATTAGCATGGGTGCATCCTTGCCATCATTATCGTAATATTCATCGACTATTATGGCTTTGTCCTTATTATTTAAGCGAGAAATTTAACTTAAAATTATGTCTTTCGAATTCAGCTTATAGAACGAAACTGCGTCGAGACTTGCAGATTATTGACAGATGTAGGGAGTGAAGTGTAATTGAGGATTTATGCAGATTTTATTAGATTTATGAATATTTTTCGCAGTTTTCACAAACATACAACTACAGAAATTAGGGTAAAAATAAACATTACGACCTCTGAGGTCTTGTTACTTATATATTACGCTAGAGATCTATGTTTATATACATATATATGAGGTATGAATATGTATATATGAGGTTATAAGGGTATGAATTCTTAAATAGGAAACTTTTGATTCGAATTTCATCCTTTTCCAGACATCTAAATTATCTATGACATCTAAAATGTTAATCAGATGGCGGTGTGAAGAACATCACTTAAGGGCGATGTGATTGATTTGATTTCGCGAAACCGATAATCGAGCCGTGATTCTACAATGAGCCGATCACTCTACAATCAATTAGTGGAGCTGACAGCGCTTCTGTCATTTGATTGATTGTCCTCTTTAAAATGATCTGTTACGGACTTGCACATAAATGCTTAGATTCTAATCTGTGATTAATGATTTAACTCGCTTTATATTATCGTCACTTGTGTGTATGTACGTAGATACAGCATTTATTTAATCACAGTGTCTCGGCGTTTTGTCAATTTTCGTATTTCCTTGTACAACAATACGATGCGGACGGTAGCCAAAGAAGATCCAGATTCTTAAAAGTTGTTATTTAAGTGAGGTTGTTGAAAAGTCCTGTTTAAAAAAGCATTACTTTTATTTAAAATAAGTAGGATTCGTTAACAGCCGTGCGTATCGTGTGGAGTCACTTAATAGACTGATATTGTACGAGCAATAATATGTAATGTATATAATTTAAATTCGAAGCCAGATGATAGCTTGCGGAAAGGTTTATGAGAGAGATAGAGTTGATTAAGCATAGTACTGTTTAATGGGCAACATATAACAATCTGTATGAACGAATGTGTAGAATCTTTTAACAACATATATGTTCATTTTCATACGACTAAATTAATACTAAACACTTGTATTTTCGGGCTGCTGTTACCTATTAATAAAATGATTCACAGATATTTAGAAATATCTTCAAATTATTTTCTTTTAGGTTCCTATTTCTCAAGTGAAGCGAAGCGAAGACGGTTATCTAGTCCATAATATTAATAATATTAATATTAATATGAAAGGTTTAACTGTGATATCATAGATATTATTGTTGTTCCGATATTTATTTTAATATAAATACAGTTTTTAATTCATTGACAGTGAATGATTAACTGAAAACTAGTTTTTTCATAATAAAACATTTTATTCCTTTCAATTATATCCAAGTGATGTTCTCACGACAAACCATCGACCACTTCAATCAGAGCAACTACTAGCTGCAGCTCCGACCGCTGCAACATAAATTCAGATCGCAATGGAGACTTTTTTTTTCATATTTAAACGTTCAACTGCAAAGCGTACAGCTAGCTTTTTATATCCGTGATGGATTCGTATCTAAAGTAATTGAGGCTAAAAGGGAAGTAAAAGACTAAAGGTTTAAAGGGCGGTTTTACGTACGATAAACTGGGTTCTTATCTTGCACGTACAAGTGTGTGCATGTTTGAAATTTTATTTAATCATTAACTTTGATTTACCAGACACATGCATACGATACAACGCATGGAAAACCAACCGATGCATAATAATGAAAGGGATTCATAATAATTATTACTTGGCACTTATACAAGCTTGTCTACCAGCTTTTAGTCCGCTATACATTATTATATGTACGTATAATTTCGGTTAAAAATATAAAATTTATAAATAATAAGACCTAAGCACCATGTAGCGTACCCTACTATACCTATTAACCAACATCACGGGAAAAAAATGTTCAAGTCGTTCAGAAATTACACGATCACTAAAAGAAGCTGCGACAGTTATATACACATACATGCACGCACCCAAACACGCACGCAAATTCTCGTTAATAATTAAAGTATTCGGTTGCAATTTTTTCATAGTTTTAACGGCTATTTGATTATAAATTCATGGTTTACTCTCATTACGCGCTAATCTGTGATATATATCCCATTTTTACTCCCGCCATTTTATCAACGTGAATATGTAATTTTTTTTTGAAAAGTCAAAGTGACAGTTATCGTTTTTATATTTCCATATTCATACATTGGAATATAGCTCTTGCTCTGACTCAGCATATATAAATAAAGATATATTACCTAACTGCTGGTTCTAATCTATGTAGGTTGTAATATTTTACTCACGCAAACTTCTACATTAATATTACTTTCACTTAAATGATGTGAACGTTTTAATTGATTGTTGAATAAATTTGACTAAAGGTTGTCTTGAGGTCGAGAGCTGAAAGTTGGTTGCAAACTTCAGACATTATAGCGCATTTCGTGTGCCTTATTTTTCACTCTCTGACCTATAATGTTTCAATGGAAACGGGGTTGGCGACAAGGACTGAAAACAGTCTTAAAATAGAGTTGCTATTAAGAAAGTCGGTCATCAAAAATAGAAACGAGCTTATAAAAAATATTGCATTGCATTGCCTTGTACATTAATAAATAATGCACTTGTATATTTGATTTTTGCATTAAAAAGTAAGAGACGTTAAGCAATCAAGTTTACTGTAGCGGATGGAAAAGATTTATTTGTATATTTTTAGCTTATACTGAAATGCAATAAAAGTCAACCTTCAAATGAATCAAGAAAAGGTAGATACCAAAGCCGAAAAATTGCTTCATCAATCTTTATCTTGTCTCAAAAACCTTGTTTATTTATTCAATAAATAAAACGAATAATAGTTCCCCTTCTGGAATTACCCATAAAATTCATCGCCGTAGAAAATAATACGGTTATTTTAATCGCTGTGCTACCAACCTGAAGTTTTAGGGTGGTAGTAGGCAGATAAACAAACCCTAAACGTGAATGATTACTACCGGAATTAATCCGGGTGGTAGAGAGTCCTATGATTTATAAAAGAAGGGAACTTAGCGATTGAATCGTCCGTCGTATATCTGAGTGCACCACAGTCGAGGTTGGCACGGCTTTAGGACGAAAGAATAGAGCCTCCCACATCCCTCCATAGTACATACTAAACAATACCGATTATTAAAATCTAATTACAACCCGATTTTTATAATAATTGTAGACAAAACAAACATAAGATTTATCTTGTAAAATTGAAAAAAACCACGTGTTATTTGTACTAAATTAATACAATCACTGTTTTCACACTGGCACTATTTTCAACACACGAACACGTAATGTGTGTACTATGTGACATTGTGTAGTTAAATTACTTGGTTTGGATTAGAATGTCGTGCGCGAGCGGTTTTGACGAGCCTAAATTAAGTGGCAATGTACCGATGTCAGTAATCGCCACTCGAGCACTGTCGGTTGGCCAACAGGCAGCCGTCCGTGTGAGGATAGGGCGGTGGACGGAGATCAAAAATAATTGTGGATCACACCGACGTCTACGAAACAGTAATTGAAAAATAAATGTTCACGGATTTACACCCTCGCAACTAATGCCAACCCTATTATTGTTATAGCGTTCCTTTTGTAAAACTTGGAAAACATTCATCAAGATAATTTAAACCCGAACATAGAAATGAAGGAAATTGGTGACCTGATTATTAACTAGGTAGATTTCCGTCACAGAAACCTAAACACTTTTGATTTTAGAATTCGGAGATATCACTATCATGTAAATGCTGTTGATAAAATTAAGCTGTGTGGTACATAGTGTGGTGACCCCAGACGGTATGCCCTAGCGCCGTTGCCTACTTTGTTGGCCTAGAGATTGGCACTAAGTAATTCATGGATTAACCGAGGCCTTTATATATAGCCCATGAAATCTTTTATTTTTCTACGCATTATTAGTTCAATACAATTTGAAATAGCACATATAAAATTTCTCGCTCATTGCCATTATCTTCGGGTTACCTTTTTACGAGATCGTTCAGGTGCTTTATCCTTCCTTTTTACGATTCCAGCTGCTGCTTGGGAGTATAATTGTCAATGTTGTTTTTTTTTTTGCAGATGTCCGTAGAATAGTGGACAATCAGGCTCTATACGACAAGTATGAGGAGTTCTCGGTGCGACGCGCGCTCGCCGCCGATCCTGATACAAGGTGGTGCCCCGCGCCCGACTGCAGGTTGGTTGATTACTTTATTAAAAAAAAAATGTATGCATTCACACACACCGCTTCACTAGGGTGGTCTAAGTTGCTGAGTTGTTGCATGGCAGAGTTTATTGGCTAGCCGATGTTTAAGACGCTCTCATGCTGTCCGTAAGCTTCCTCTTGGTGCTCACGCATACACGGAACAACTCATGAAGTTATGCCACTACGATCCTGTAGTAACTCATGGCAGTTCAGTTGAGATTGAAGCAATCAGTCGCGCTAAGACATCTCTTCCGACGACCACATAGAGATTTGGATGCCGGAGACAACTGTCTTCAAATGGCGACTAGTGCTTGGTGCAGACGGCTTACGATAAGAAAGGTCTGAGAGAAGTCAGTAAGCCTATGAAACTAAAGCCCAAAGATGTTTTTTTAAGGTGAAATAAATGTGTTTTTATTCAATGATAACAATAAGAAAAAAATTCTACGTTCCGTCCAAAAGGATGCCATTTCTAAGCGATTATGACTGACACTGTCGATTATGTATGTAGATATGAAAATTTATGCGTATTTCCCTTTTGAAATGGTGCCTGTCACGTTAATTGATACATCTTATCAACGTGGAAAATCCATAAAGTTTCGCGACAAATATACGAAATACCAATTATACAATACAGGTTTCATTTTTATAAGGTCAATAGCTTATTTTTTGGATTGCATGTTATAAATTAAAAATGTTGAATATATTGAGTGGCCTCATTCGTTTTCACGCCAAGTGCCTTAAACCAATAAAACATAACTAATTCTCGGTGAGTAACGCAGATTTATCGAATTAATTAATTAAAAGGTTTTCACTTTCGACTGACTGCTTGCAACAAAGAGAATAATTAACATTCATGCCGACTTAAATGTTTTTGGATATAAATATGTGTTATTTATATTGTGAAGAATTTTATGTTTCGTTTTGACGATTGCAGGTGACCACAGAGCGCTACGATTGAGGGTCACATTTATCGTCTTCCATGATGTCATTGGTTTGACAAATGTAATAATAGCTCTGTGTGCAGTTTTTGTGCTTTTGGGGTGAAATTTGTAGATCACTACAAATTATTTAATTGTGTTTGATGCCGTAGGACATCTCAAATAGAGATGCGGTTCTTTTCGAACAAACAACAAAAAAGTCATATTAAATCATTCCCGACAATTACAATGATAAACCCGTTTATCACTGCTCTCCGCCGGTATTTCAACGGGTAATTCTAGCAGGAGGGCATTAGTTACTAGCAAGCACGAGAACCACAGATTTAACACGATGGTACAGAGTTCAGCGACCTCAAACAACAGTGACGTTCGCTACTGCTTATTCCGCTGTTGTAGGGTATACAATGAAACAGGCGAGGTTGGCTTGCGGTCTAAATAGGTGTATTTAGAGTGTAAAGGGCCCCCATATATCATGTTATTTCTGAATTTTATAACATTTTAAGCATTGTTTGAACAATTTTTTGAAGTGTTACGAATGATAGTGTCAGAGAGTTAGTAATAGGCGGGTTTGCGGCTTTTTTCTTGCCCGTCAACGAATCGGTGATGCCCTCGGTGTTAAGGATGTACATGGCTGGCGGTGACCACCTATCATTCAGGCATCTCGACTGCTCCTTGGTCGTATATTAATTGCCAAATATCTCGAAGTCTCTTCAGCTATAGAGATAACCTGTCGCCCTCAATGGAACACGTTTGTAGGTCATCATAGGTATAACTAACGAAGTTAGTCATCTCGTATCGTAATTGTCTCGTTAAACGTTAATTGCCCCTCTCCAAGCTGGCGCTGCTCCTATGTAGGTTTTAGTGGGGACTCGTACGTACGATACGTCAGTACGTAGAATACGGCCGTATTGTCGAATATTAGATACGATATATGAGTGTACTTGAAAAGATATTCGGGAAGATTACTGTGTTGGATTACGCGTGAGACGTAAATTTTTGGGTGGGTTTTTGTGACAATTCATTTGGACAATGCGTATTTTGAAGCCGTAAGAAATTAGAGCAGAGCTCATTAGGAGGAAAAACTCGCGTCCTGCAGTGGGATGTTATCTTCTTGTGTCAAAATATCGGTTATCACTTACTTTAAGCTTTAAATAAATTATCTCAATCATCAATATGTTCACGAAGGGGCGTGAAGTTAACAAACGTGCATTTGGCTTGCATGATGGATTATGATCTTAATCGGTTACATTCGAACATAAAAACCTAACAATTGTTACCTTCTGACACCAACGGATTCATTGTGAATTTAATTTTGCGCTTTCAGTGTTCTAAATGATGATATATTGCCCAAATTAATGAAAATAAAAATACTCACTTCTTTGTCTCACGTTTATATAGGCCATATCAGTATAAAGTTTGCAATTGTGATATTGATTTAAAGTACAAGGATCTCAACCATATTTTGTGCTACCTTTGGGAATCACAATTTTTTAAACATCCTACAAACACATACTCTTATCCATATTTGAAATAAAAATGTAATCGTTTCAATAATAAATTATATTTGTAATTTCCTGTCTAAAGGATTCCATCGACCACAATGAGGCCCAATTTGAGAAGTATTTTTAAATTAAAATACACTGCACACTAAGTCTGACAAGTACCAAGTGAAATAATATCCGTCGGATAACACTCTTCATCGATGAATAAAGTCTGTCATTGAAATTAAGACAGGCTTAAAAGAAGAAAAATATTTTTAACATACCAGAGATAACACTTAAGGTCTGACGGAATTGAATATACGTAGTACAATACGCGATGGTTGCACTTATGCCGTCCAGTTTCGCGGTGGTGGCGAGCGGATGCGCGTCGTGCCCCAAGCTGACGTGTCTAGCGCCCGGCTGCGGCGCGGCATTTTGCTATCACTGCAAAGCGGCGTGGCACCCTACGCAGACCTGCGACGCGGCTCGTCGGAGCCGTCAGCCGCAGCCGCGTGCGCCGCAACCGTCGCACAACGAAATGGAGCACGGTTGGTATTGTTTGAGTGGGGTCTGGTTCCGTTGTAAATCTGTATTTTTCATATTAATCATAATATACTCTAAGAACTATACAGTGAACTTTTGCTTAATGATGTCAATGTCCCTTTAGATTATACCGCATCCATTTCGAAATGTTAAAGTGTAAATGCTAATACATTTGTCTAATTACCATGGAATGGTCAAGAAGACGAAGATTTAAAAGGTCAAGACTAATTTGTCGAGAGATATATTAGTTGAACAGTCTGTGACACACCACAGGAAGGGCGTTTCTTTTACATTTGAGACGGCGTTAAAGATGTTCTACCGGACAATCTTCTGTGAAACCGTGGCGCCCATAATGAGGGGTATCAGTGTTGATAATTCTTAAGACACCCGAAGAGAACAAGGCTCACCCACTTCCTATCTAACTATAAAAACCTGTAATATCGTCTTATGGTGTCATTTAATGTTCGTTCGTAAAACAATCACCCATTAACTCCTTATCGTCCTCAAAATGTAAATACGTCATAGTTCAGTCGATTTTCTCTTCTCGCCGTATCACTCTTGACAGAGCGATCGCGGTCAACGTGTGGCAAATACAAGGGCCGATGTAAATCGCCTCACCATATCTTGTCATTTGTCCTGGTTACCAAGCGTTCTGCTGTATCGCAGATTTGCGGATTTAAGTAGTAGCGGATTCTCGGTGCGAGAGGACACACGACCCCAGCGGTGGGACAATGTCTGTTGTAATGATGACGTATCGAAGGTGCTGTGTGTCCAGGTGAAGTGAAGCCGTGTCCGCGCTGCTCGGTGCTGATCGTCAAGGTGGAGGACGGCTCGTGCAACCACATGGTGTGCTGCGTGTGCGGCGCGGAGTTTTGCTGGCTGTGCATGAAGGAGGTGTCCGACTTGCATTACCTCAGGTCGGTACACGTGATCACCGCTTTAACTGTATTGTAAGGGGATTATCGTGTCGGGGGATTGGTGTTGATATTTTTATGACCTATCTCAGTAAGTTTACATACATCTTACTTCCAACTCCTTTCAATTTTATGCTTCCAAACTTTGTGTGTTCGATTTAAGAGACTTTCGCTTAGTTTTAAAGTGATGTTAGGACAAGTGAGTTACGCATTTCTCTGCAACAGTACTGCATCATATCTAGGTTTATGAGTATATCCGAATGTATGCCGTGGTTTCTCACCGTAAGGTCGTCTGAAACAAAATCGATTTTTGGCGACAAGATCCCCTATTGTATAATTATGTACATCGATTGTTCGTAAGCCATGTCCGTGCCGTATCCGTACAATGACTCTTTATTGTTATTAATATTATTTCCAGTCCGAGTGGCTGCACGTTCTGGGGCAAGAAGCCGTGGTCGCGCAAGAAGAAGCTACTATGGCAGCTGGGCACGCTGGCGGGCGCGCCGCTC
>PDGT01000013.1:612179-664142 GCA_003671415.1 Megathymus violae | reverse complement strand
TCGCTGCGGCCGTCGCGGCTGCCGTAAGTCGTGTTTCCATTGTTCGATCCGCTCGTTTTGCCCTGCGTAGGGAATGGACAGTGATCTTCATACCCTTATAACTTGCTTAGCTTTGTTTGCTCACGTTCTAAATGCAGATCTGCATCTAACAGTTTATCGGCCTTTTCGAGTTCAGTGCTGTAAATGATCATCCTCCATTATATAATGCCACTCCTATCGGTCCTGGGCCCTCTGAATCCAACCCAATAAAAGAACGAACATTTAAAACGCAAGAAGTTTTCGTAGCATAAAGCTAAAATTGACGATTTCAAGAACAATCCAAGCGAACAACATGTCGACCTACTTTGGAACTAGATGTGCCATTATCAAGAGTGATTCATAGCTCGCTCAAACCAAGATAGTGTCAGGAACCAAACCAAACCAAGAAACAACCGCAAATTTCGAAATCGTACTTTCGTCGAATCGTTCTCGCGAACTATAAAACATAAAAAGATTTATTAAACCAGTCGGTAGATAGACATTTTTTCTATATAGGCAGGTATCAAAAATACCTGCCCTGCCCAATTAAATGAATCCAATTCTCAGATTTCTGTCCCCTGTCATATCTAAAATACAATTTGTTTCAAGTTAAGTTTTACTAATAACAATTAAGACAAAAAGAGTATTCCGAGTGTAGAGTATGCTTTTGATATATATCTTTTTTTGTGGACAACAAAGGACTTATTGATTTATGAAATGAAATTGTGAAGTTAAAACCATTTGTTCCTATCCCAAAGACGCGTTGCGCACAATTTTTTAATAACAGTTGTATGTATCCTTAACACGATGACGTGTGTCACCACCAGCTGGTGGTGTCGCCGCTGGTGGCGGGGCTCGCGGTCGGCATCGGCGTGCCGATCCTGCTGTTCTACGTGTACGGTGTGGTGCCGGTGTCGCTGTGTCGCGCCGGGGGCTGCGCTGCGGCCCCGGGGGCGGAGCGCGACGACCGCGACGATCAACCGCCGCACGACGCGGACGCGGCCTCGCGACGTCTCGAGCCGAGCATAGGTTCGTATTTGTGTTGCATCCCTGGTAAGAATCCCCGTGTGGATTTATCGATGCGTTGCCAGAAAGTAACGACAAATGAGTAATTTAAATTACGATTGACTTTAGTTAAACGCGCTTATTCACCCTTTGACGACCTTGTAGATCAGTTGGAAGTGACCCTGTGTGCCGAGCGAGAGGTTCCGGGTTCGATTCTCTGCCGGAACAGATATTTATATGATTGTTTGTTCTCGTGGAAGTTCTTGATGTCTAGTTGTGTACGTCCATGCCACGCGCAACACGACGAATTCTTGCGTGGGGGTGTGGAGTGTTTGAACGGTTATTGATTTATTTATTTTTATGTCAGCCTCTGACATGCAAGCGAACGGGCCACCTCATGATATGTGGTCACCGTCATTAATTTACACCCATAACACCGAAATTATTACCAACGCGTTGCCGGCCAATAGGAAGCGGGAGATCTGAATGCTACTGGTTCTACGACAAACATTCAAGTTGGTAAATGATTACTGTCATATATGTTATAACAACCTCCACATTGACATTCTGCAAGAAGAATTATTCTTATTCTAAAAAACAAATTCCAGGTGACGCATCTTTGTCAGCGGGCTCGCACCAGGCGGAGGCTCGAGCGCCGTCGTTGGCGGCGCTGGCCGGCTCGCTGGGCGGGCACGAGGCGCCCTCCCCTGCGCCCCTCCGTCTCGAAGTGACCGCGGACGTGGCGGCCAGCGACACCACCAGCGCGGCCAGCTGGCCCGACGACCTGCCGTCGACGTCGACGCGCTCCACCTCGAGACTGCGCAGCCTCTTCCTGTACGGGTCCGTGGCGCCCCCCGACCTCGAGGCCGGCGTCGTGACACCGCCCCTGGCCCCCGCGATGAAGCCGGCCGACACGTGCGAGACGCGACGCGACAGCCCCGAGAGGATATACCGCATCACTATTATACAGGATGACGACGCCGGTGCGCACAAAGCGTAGCGTGCCGAGCGTTGGAGCCGTGAGAACGGTGCACTCGGGTCGATCCGAACGATTCGTGCGCGTACACTTGTGCGCGGGGACTTGCAGTTGTGACGTTTCGTTTATCTCTGAGATTCATCGCATCCGCCGATGGTCGTGCAGCACCTGTGACCGGCGTCAATATAGACTGTTGTTGGTCATAGGCACTCAGTGTAATAATAGCCAATATTAACAAGTGAATCGCAAATAACAATGCGCATCTGTTTCCGTGTTGCCGAAATTAGTTAACATGTAAGTTGTTCGGCGGCGTCGTGCGAGGGCGCCGGTGTGCTATCGTTACGGTTTCCTAGACGTAGCCACGTCCATGAAAAAAAGACGTCGTCGACATTGTAACATGCACCTGGAGCCACTCCGTGGATCTGTTGTCGTCGATCGGCTGCGAGGGTTCTGATATCCCACCATCGTTGTTCGCGCCGTCGACGGTGAACGATGACAGAGGTGGAAACACACCACGGCAGCTCAAATGAAAAAAAATGTTGTTCCCAGTGTCTTTCCACCCTGAGCCTGAGTAGGGGCGTCGCCAGGTGTCGTAGTTTTGACGTCATAGTATTCCTCTCGAGAACTCCAGTGTCGTAGGTGCGACCGTTGTCTGTTTACATATATAGTACAGAATAGGGTATGTGCATGTATTTTTCTTATTGTATTGTTATTGAGATTTTGATAATGTCACCAACATTAAAGTCGATGTCCAATATAAAAAATTTCTCGCCAGAATTAAACGTTTGCCATTTTGACGCTCTTTCGTTGTGGACTTTGACGTCATGTTTCATATTTTGTTGAAAATCAATTACTACCCGATATCATAGTAAATAGAGATGACATTTGATTGAACAGCGAATATTTTTTAAGTACACCTTTAGTACTCCCGAACAGAGACTGTAACGTAGTTTATATTTAATCAATAAGTAACTTTTAGATTGTCATCAGTGTTTTCTTTTTATGTAGTGAAATGGAATGTATCTTAGTATAAATGTTGTTCGGCGGTTTGAACAGTCTTCTTAAAATACCGATATTATGTGGATATGGCCGCAATACGTGGAGTCGTCTAGAGGTGATCGATGAGCACACTAACAGACGCACCAACGACTATATAATTATCCGCATCGATATAGATTGTTTGAAGTATATTCTAATCATCGAATCGATATCGAATCTAATAGACTTACCGTTGCATACACATACCCTATACCGTTTCTGGTTGAACCGCGAATAGTTTGTATTGTTTAAGATTAAATCTCTGTATTGAAAATTGATATAAAAACGCAAATTTACCGTCAGACTCCCACAAACGATTTAAGAAAACATTCCACCAAATTATTCGGAATAGATTGTTTTTGGATCCCATGCAGTTCTTACTTGCTAATGGAAATAAAGATTGCGTGCGTTCTATATTTGAATTGATGTACCAGAATTATCATTTCGAATGTTTTCAAAAATCGAACGCAGGATCGGAAAATTGATATTGCGTCTCATGAATGTGATCGTTGTACTTTTGATGTTTTATGAGAGGTCGATTGTTGTGCAACCAGTCCTTAGATTATAGGTAGAGGGTGCACAGGCTTGGAGTCTTGATATTGATTTTAACGAGTAATACGATGCATTCGACAGCCATTTGCGTCATATATTTTTGTAAATTGTAATATTTAAGTGAGTGATAGAGTTTATAACTCGATCGAATTAACATCAGTATCAAATCGATAGATAAATGTTTCGAAGCTCTCAAACGCCCGAAGAATTATTCCCGTTAAATAAGAGTATAACTGCTGCCAATAGTGATCTCGATGGTGTAGGTTTATATATAAATGTAATACATATTTACCTCTACGAATGTACATAAAGATTTAGTTGTGTGTATATAATGTACGCGACTGTAGCCGTGGGTTACTTAGCAGCCATCTCAGTGTTAATTTCGACCTTGGTGTTATAAATCGATTACTATTATTTTAAAACGACTTGAGACAACTTAATTAGTTATAAATCTCGCCAAAATGTTATGATGTATGTATGTACGTGTATGGGGGGCACCGAACGGCTGGCAGCCTACGATAGACGCTTCGCGCTTACAGTGCAGTGTTACTCTATCCGATATTTGTGATACTTTGAATAATAATTACTATTAATGATCTAAATTATTTAATTTTTCACGTTTGTAGGCGAAATGTAAGTTTAAGCGATTATTATGTTACGTGAATCATATAAAGTGTAAACTATGATTAAAATCTTGATTATATCTATCTGTTGTTTCATTTACAAATTTTTAATGTTCGAGCGTTGCTCGCGGTAGCTGCGCGTCTGCAACTGACATCAGATTAGCTCGACTGTCTTGGGACTTTAAATATTGAGGTATAAAAGATTCGAGAATTGGGAATAATAATAACATTTGAAATCAAAACTGAAGAACCTATAATCTATATTAATAAAATGTTTTGTATGGTATTATAAATAATTAAAAAGCAAAATTAGTCTTCGATTCAATTTATTAACATCACTGAGTTTCTATAAAAAAAAAACATGATACATATTTGACAAACTGACACTAAAAAAAATACACTTAAAATAAAATTTGTTTTACCTACTTATCACATTACGCTTATTATAAGGATAATATTTCTAATTTATCAATTATACCTAGCTAATATTATTACATAACAATATGGAATTATTTTTCTTATCAACAATCACAAATTACAAAACTTGATTTTCAATTTACATGACTTATTTAAATTTGGCTATGCTGTTGCATGTAATATGGAAGAATACAATACATGATTATATAGGGTTATAGTATTAGAAAATGTATTGAGTAAATACTGCAGATACAACGTTGTCCTATTTATCTCGATAACAGAATTTAAATTTATTGACAATTACACTTAACAATAATAACATGTCATTTTAAAATTACAAGCTGCCGCATAACAAGTAACAACCCTTAGAATATTTACAAATTGCACTTGCGTTGAGGCCGATAATCGTACATTTACGGTATTCCTACCTTAATTGTAGTACGAATACTGTATATTAATTCCAAACAACTTAATTGTTGGAATACATAAAACGATATAATTTAACTGTAGTCGGAACACACCTTCAACGAATGTTAATTAAACCGATACACAATGGTAAAGTTACAAATTAACCGTCCCCTTCATCCGATGTGTTGTCGTTATGGTATCAACAGGAGTGAGCCATAAACTTACCAATAAAATATATAACTTCAAACATGCCAAAAGTACGTTGACGATCGATCCTTTAAACACTTGGATGAAATTACTGGGGAAAAAAAATAGATCTCACCATAACCCGTAACCATCTCATTGCCGGGTACTCTTCTCAGAAAGTGAAATAGAAAATTCGACACACTTTTTAGGACACTATAAAGGACTCTCAAGTATGCCGTCTCTTTTTTTAATGAAATGAAAAAAATTTATAATAACATGAAATCATTAAATATCCGTGTAGAATTCCAACCATTTGCGATTCATCTATCGTGAGACGGACGTTCGAATCACTAATCTGTCACAACTAAATAGAAAACAGTGATTTATTTCAGTACATTAATAAAAGTATTTACTATAATACGAAATAAGATTAAAAGAAAAATGTAAGCACTTTAAATGTTAAAGATGGCTTAAAAAGAATACAATAATATAAAAAAAGTATACTGCCTTTGGAATGTTTGTGAGTTGATTTTTGAACGTATTTCAGTTGGCTTACACCTATTGAGAATGGTATAAGCGACAATCGAAAATCCTGTACTTTTTATTACCAAAAAGAAAAAAAATTGCAAAAACTACTGTCATCACTGAACACATTCATGAAAAAAAATTGTTAAAAATCAATGTAAAATTATGCCAAAGAACATACGTAAATATTACACAAAGAAAAATATCAATTCATTATATTTATAAATGCAAAAAGTCAACATTTTGAACAATTATTAAGGTACTTATGGGTACAAAACGTACCTAATTTGTAAGTGAAATTTTAAATGCCTATCTACTAGTACAAACGTAAATATAAATTACTGTAACTTTTTAAATTCGCCAAATCGCTTATTTCTACGGTAATTTACGTTTTTTGTACTTATATTTCTATTTAAAATGTTAAATAAAGCTTTAACTATCCAAAAAGAATTTATTTTATTAAATTTTGGGAATGAGCAATTTTTTCCTCAAAAGTATGAAAGAAAATAATAGGTTACCTACCAAATAAGTTATTTTATAAAAAAAAAATTGTTTTAGTCATAACTTCGTTAATAGGTTCATAGACTTCGATACGCATTATTCTGGTGACGTCACAACAACCGGAGGGTCCGACGCGGGGGGCGAGCAGCGAGGCTATACATTACGCGCTCGCGCGGCAAGCTGCGTGTAGTCGTAGTATTCGTAGTAGGTAACTTATAACGCCCATAATTATATGTAGGATTTTTGTTAATTTCAACTTGTAATAGGTACTTTGTCGATTTGAAGTGTCCAAAAATGTTGAATGCACATTTAAAGTATCTTGCCAGTCTGCTCTGCATTGCCGGACAGAATATTTATGGTAATTAAAAAATAGTGGTGTACCACATATAAAATCTTTTGAGAATTCCGATGGTTCTCTTGCACGCATAGGTTTAAACACATTAAAAATTGCAAAAATAAAGGATTATTAAAAGCGATAATTACATTATAACACATCAAATTACTTTATCATAACAGTATCATATAAATTCATATTCAACTGATATTTATTTACATATGTACATGAGACGTGGAATGTATTATTTGATGATGGTTTATAATTTATATTGCATATAACTGTGAAGCTAAATTAGTGCAAAAAAATAATGAAGCAACTGATGAATAAAATGTGATTGATTGGTTTAAAATTTTAAATACATCAGTACATTCAATAACCGCAGCTTAGAAAATATTTGACGAATTTTGAGGTTTTTAAGCAAATATTCAAACCTTTAAAATATGTCATATACATATACCCAAGAACTAATGGAATAAAACTTGTTTGTCGGATCTATGTTAGATCTCATTGTGGTTTTAAAATCAATTCTTCAGAACGTAATGAAATTTTCATGGCGCGCTCGCTTTAACAATTGCATGTGTTTATTGTGCCTCTATGTCTCCTCAAAAAATAACAAACACATTGGTTTGATAAACTTGTATCTACATATTTTACTTACTCACAGACGTCATACATTTGCCAAGTACGCTGTAAAAACACAAGTCAAACGATATTTTTGTCGTGCAGACC
This sequence comes from Megathymus violae, assembly GCA_003671415.1. NCBI lineage: Eukaryota > Metazoa > Arthropoda > Insecta > Lepidoptera > Hesperiidae > Megathymus > Megathymus violae. Next base: position 656,827 of record PDGT01000013.1, on the reverse strand, counting down.
ATCGACAACATTACTAGATTGAAAAGTAATAATCGATTTATAGAACCTGTGCTTTATTTTTGTGTTTATTAATCTGTGAATTTATTCGAACATTCTCGTTTTTTTGTTTGCGAACATATTCATAGACTTCACAAAAAGGCAACGATGTGGACAAATGTACACTACCGGTCAAAAGTTTGAGACCACTATAAAAAAATTAAGAAAACAAATAAAAGTCAACATATTTAAATCATTATGAAATACAGTTTTTATTTCCATGTTATACACAATATTTAAAATTAAAAAATTACGAATACAAAAGATAATACTAAATTACTAAAGAAAATACAAACAAGAGGAGTTTACACAGACTTTTCATCAAAATATCCTCCTTTGCATTTTATTATTTGTTTTACCAATCTTGGCATGCGAGCAATTAACTTATTTATTGTCTCTTGCGAGATATTCTTCCAGCCGTCTTCTAAGGCATTCCACATGGCCTGCTGTGAAGAAGGACATTGTTCCCGAACGTTTCGGTCAAGTTCTTCCCACAAAAGCTCTATGGAGTTAAGATCGGGACATTGGGGTGGCCATGTCATGTTTTCCAACACTTTTTCTGACTGTTTCTCGTCTAAATAGCCCCTACATAATTTTGAACTATGCTTTGGATCATTATCTTGTTGTTGTTAAATAAATCTTTTGCCGATTAACTTTAGTCCGGAGGGAATAGCATTTTTCTCCAAAATTACTTTATACTCCTCCTTTTTTATAATTCCTTTAATTTGGACCAGATTTCCAGTCCCATAGCCTGAGAAACAACCCCAGACCATAACAGATCCGCCACCATGCTTGACAGTCGGGACTACACACTGTGGCATCATCTTTTTTTCGGCGGAACGTCGAACGAAAATTCTTCTTTTTGAACCAAATATTTCAAATTTAGATTCGTCACTCCAAAGTACTTTTTTGAAATCTTCTTCGGTCCAGTCTCGATGGGCTAGGGCCCACTGCAACCGTTTTTTCTTATTTTCCGGTTTTAGAAGAGGTGTTCGAACAGCAACGCGACCATACAACTTGGCGTCTCGCAATCGTCTTTTCACTGTAGACACTGACACAGGTTTTTCCCGAGATTTGTTGACTTCAACGCGGATTTCTGGGGCTGTTAGGCGTCTGTTTCGTTTGCTGGTTACCACAATAAATTTGTCTTCACTAGAAGTCGTAGCTCTTGGTCTCCCGGAGCGCGGACGATCTTGATTACTGTCAGTTTGTTTGTACCGCACAATAGTGCGATGAACACAAGTCTTTGATAACTTGAGTTGAGATGCAATCTCACGTTCAGATTTGCCTTCATTATGGAGAACAACGATGGCAGATCGCGTTTCGATACTAATTTCGCATACTTTTCCCATTTTAAAGACGTCTTGACTGTAGGAATCACAAAATCAGACTAACAGCGGATATTCGTAGATAACCATGAAAATATCGGGTTAAAATAAACTTAAAAACATATTTTAAAAATATAGAACAATCGCATTGTAAGATGATGTAAAAAAAAACGAAGTGTCAGCTGCGGTAATGAGGTAATAAAATTTTTACAATCGATTATCGGACTAGCTCTTCTTCGGCTCACATTGCAGTTTGGAAACAATGCTGGTTTATGGCCCTTTCCTTGGCTTATATACAAAAGAATTAGCTTTTAGGCAATCTTTAAAAACAATAGAACAGGCAGGTGTGCATTTGAATTCGAACAACTTAGTACAAAAAGTAACAGGACCCACGCACTTCACAGACAACACCGAGACTCTAATTGACGTGGTCTGCACCGACGCCCCAGTTTCCGACATGAAAATTGATTTTATTAAAGATCTCAGTAGTTATGCGTTTCTAGTGTGTGAGCTTGACATGCCTAAGGATCGTCGTAGGTCCAAATGGGTAACGTTCAGGCCAATAGGTAGCATTGATATGCAACAATTCAATAAAACGTTAGGCTCCACTGATTGGCAGAAGTTTATGTCGGTGGAGGGAGTGAATGATATGGTGACTGCCTTTAATAAGAATGTTATAGAAATCTTTAATGAATATGCGCCGCTTAAGTCGTTCCGTTCTAAAAGGAATAACTACCCATGGGTTACTTACAATGTTCAATGTATGATGAGCATTCGTGATGCAGCCCAAATTAGAGCTCGTAAAACCAAGTTGGCGCCACATATAAAATATTATAAAGACCTCAAACACATTGTGCACGCTGCTGTCGAGTCCGAGAAAGCCGCTTACTTTAAATTTTATGTTAACACAAGACTGGCTCAACCGAAAGTAATGTGGAAACACATCAAAAGGCACGTGCATTTACAAAATAGCAAAGACTATACTCTTCCCGCACACTTTACTGATGCTAATTTAATTTATCAACACTTTCTGAATGTTCCCGGGTTGAGTATTGTACCTATGTCTGTGCTAACTCATTTTGAATTTAGTCGGTTCTCGGAGGCCACTTTCCATCTCAAGCCAGTCACAGAATCTGAAGTCGCGAAAATTTTAGGAAATCTCCAATCTAATGCTATCGGTTGTGACGGCATTTCCCTTGACATGCTGAAACTTCTGCTGCCAGAGTGTCTAGGGGTTTTGACAGCAATTATAAATAAATCGTTTGAGACAAATACCTACCCTGACATTTGGCAGCATGCTGTAGTCAAGCCAATACCTAAGATCGCTAATCCTATCGGTGCTGCCGACTTGCGGCCTATTAGCATTTTGCCATGTCTTTCGAAAGTAATTGAGAAAGCAGTTTGCCAACAACTTACTGCATACCTCGACGGTAATAACATTTTGCCGATGATGCAATCTGGTTTTCGGAAGCGTCATGGCACAACCACTGCGCTAATTGAAGTGGTAGACGATATCCTGTCAGCGCAGGATAAAGGCGAAGGCACTATTCTTACCCTGTTGGATTTTTCCCGTGCATTTGACACGATAAACATACAAATTTATTATTATCTAAGCTGTCTTACTACGGATTAAGTGTGGAAACTATTAAATGGTTCGACAGCTATTTTGCTAATCGGTCTCAACAAGTTGAAATACAGATAAATAGCAACGGAGTAAAAGTCACATCTTCAACACAGCCTCTGAATCGAGGCGTCCCGCAGGGGTCCATTCTAGGACCACTCCTATTTATTTTATACAGCGCGGATGTGATCGAGAATATTGAACATTGCAAGTACCACATGTACGCAGATGATCTGCAGATTTACATATCATACAAACCTTCTGATGCTGTCATAGCGGTTGACAAGATGAACTCTGATCTAGATCGCGTTTTTCTGTGGGCTAAACGTAACGCATTGGCTCTGAATCCTAAAAAATCCAAGTTCATGATCTTTGGATCGCCCAATCACATTTCTAAAATTAGTGAAACTAATCCTGTCTTGTCAATTAACACCGAGCCAATCGCGAGAGTTTCGGAGACTAGGAACTTGGGCGTACTTATGGACGAGAACCTTCGGTTTGAAAAACACATTTCTGAAATTGCGCGGAACTGCTTCTACAGATTAAAGGTAATATATCGGATAAGAAACTACTTAACACCTACTTTACGTATTAACCTTTGTGAAGCGCTAATTTTATCAAAGTTTAACTACGCCGACACACTTATAGGCCCACGTCTGCTAACACGCACCAAAAAAGTAATACAACGTGTGCAGAACGTCTGTGCACGTTTTTGCTTCAATGTGCCACCGCGCGCGCATGTCACTCCATTCCTCAAAAATGCGAATATGCTTAAAATGGATCTCCGCAGGCGGCTCCACTTCGCCACGCTATTGTTTGGGATTGTTAAAAACCAAGAGCCGTCTTATTTATATAATAAGTTGACCTGGGCAGAGTCCCGCAGTCTCCGTCTGAGGGCCTTCTGCATGCTGCGGTATCCTACCAGCTGCACAGCTGCGTTCAGAACCAGTTTTAAGTACAGTGCCACGAAGATATGGAATAATCTGCCACCTCCTCTTCGCAGTCTGAAAACAATAAACACATTCTCGATCTAGGTATAAATTATTCCTTCTTGAAGAGCAAAAAAGCAAGTCTCTAGCCGTTGTTTATTAATAATTGAAATGTTTTGTAGAATTTTTATTAAAATATAATTGTTATTGATTTGTTATAAATTATTTTAAACCTAGTAAATATTATCAATAATAATACTGCACTTGAACTACTTACCACTGTGTTTCTGACCGGCAGGTATGGCGGCGAATATATGTAAACCCATTAGCTCTGTGGCCTGTCTGTAGGTAAAACACGTGTCGCGTCCAATATGTCCTCCAATATGTCCTTTTAATTCATTTCTTTCTTCATACTTTTTACTCTCATTAACTAAACAAACGTTTTATTCATGTACCCAATTATTCGGAATACTTGACAGTCAGTAAATTAGGAATAATTTAATTTTATTAAGAAAAATAATTTAACCGAAAACGACTGACCGGGCTTCCGTCACGGAAGGCAGGGCCGAGACTGAAATATCAGTGCTGTGCTCACGCGCGGCTTAAGCTGAGGCTGGGCCCATTCGTAGCTCGTTACGCGGCAGCACGGACATTTCATGTTGTATTTAGGTTTAGTTTAGCATATACTTAGGGTGTAGTGTTATTGTATTTTCTTTTCTCTGTTTTTTGTGTATTTTATTATGTTCAGCTGCGGCTTTAGACTACGAATAAACATTTTTTTCATTTCATTTCAGATTACTTTTTATCACCAATATTTTAAGAATATTTACTAATAACAAAAATCTTTTATTAGTGGTCTCAAACTTTTGACCGGTAGTGTATATCCCTTGACTACATTAAATGAGTTAAACCTAACCAAAGTCATGGACGACGGTAAATACAAGCGTTATTATAACTAGTGCCATCTCGAATAAAGCAACAGACCGCGGTTTCATTATGACCCCCAATTAGTTCCGTTTTCCGCCAAAACTATAATTGACCTTTTCATATCATTTATTTAAATAATAACTTTATTCTCAGAATGTACTCGGGAGCGGAATGTGTCGCATGGAACACCCACTGTTATTTAATGTAATAATAGTAGACGGTTTCCCAAGGGACCGATATAATGTATTGTGGGCGAGAACGATTGTTTGAATCCAGAGCGAACCGAAGGATCCTAGAGTAGTATCCCGAGCGTAGCAAGGGGTTCTAAAGTAGAATCCTAAGCGTAGCGAGGGATTCAAAGTACGTCGCTCGAGGTTAAATAATTCTTGTACCGCGTGGCACACTCCACTTTTATCCCCCTCTATAAGAAAAATAAATAAAAGATACTTTAAGTAGTGACGAATATTTACATTTACATAACCAAATTACAAATCAAAATTGTCCGTAATGTGTTGATAAAAAGTAATTAAAAGGAACGAATAAGAAGTTCCCGCGTTTTTTTATTACCGGCCACGAATTTATGAAAGTTAATTGCGTTCAAGTTTTTTCATTTTTTTTTTATTATTATATAAGTAATTCAATTTCCAGATTCAACAGTAATTTCGTCTCTGTTATTAAGTGCACCGGAATGACCCATTTTGCTCGCACTTATTGAGGAACCCTGGAATAGATGGGATGAAAAAGAATTTCTATGCCAATACTTTACATTCGCTACAAATGAAACACTGGCTTCAACACTGATATAACAGTGAAAATAAAATAATACAAATGAATGCTCATACACACACACACACACACCCGCCCCTTACTAATATTCCCTGTGTTGCGAGTGGCATGGACGTACACAAATATGAGATCACAAACACCCATAATCAGAGAACTAACATTCCTCTGTCACATAAATGTCTGACCCGGCCGGAAATCGAATCCGGAACTCCTCACTCCGCAAGCAGCAAACATGACATTGCACGAAATATGAGTATATAACTTAGTTATATAGTGACAAAATTACATTATTCCTATATATTTAAATTCAACAACACTGGGGTCGTTTAAAGCTTAAATAAATAACTTAAACTACAAACTTAAATTAATTAAATAATGGTCCTTTGAATAAAATTGTAATCAAATATGTGTCTAATTAAAAATGGATATTTTGAAAGTTGCAAATATCCAAAACTGCTAATTTGAATAATGCAACAAACACACTGCACACCAAACCGAACTACAAATATTCCAAATTTTTGTTTACCCAAAATGGTTAGTTTCGATTCAGTAGTCTGGAAAATTGACCCCATAGACTCGTTTATTTGGAATACGAGTACAAGACAATGTTCTAGTACACACTACCCCTGTTACTTCTCAAATTAACTCGATAAGTCTTGGTAAAATGTATGCGTGATCAGGAAACGAAACTCGAAGGAATAAAAAAACAGAAAAATACTAAAAGATTCACATTTGCAATACAACTTTTAAGTGCCGATATTACCCTAAACTCGAAAGTCTTAGATTACACTAACGATAGAATTGGAAAATGTATGTACAACTTGAGAATAAAATTAAATTTCCCCTAAAAAATAAGAAGATTGCAATACTTAACAGATTAAAAAAAAATAACATACTGTGCGAACCATCGCAAATCGATGGTTCAAACAGAATTGGATTCAAAGCAACGGCATTATTGTGTAACCGATGCACGTTACACAAAAATGAGTCTTCACAGTTACAATTCACTATTTATTCATAGTTACAGTAATAAATTAATTGCGGGAAGAGCTATTTTATCATTTGGATTTAAACAGCTATATTTAGAATTATCTATCAAACATACTATTAAGCCTATAGAAGTCCTACAATTTTGGATATATTTTCCGTTAAATAAGTCTAAAAATGAAATGTTTAAAACATTACCTTGCACCATATTATTACATCATGTTGATTTCGACCTTCCGATCCTATTGAATCCCCACTGAATATTGGTATAAAGTCTACAATTGCCCTTTTCTTCACCGACAACCAGTTCCAATATATCACTTACTGCTCATAAATGAAGTATAGCCCATCCATGAACAAGATAGTACACATTAAAAAAAACATTCATTAACCAAGAGTAATGCATAGACATAGATAGCTAGGAATAGCCAAAAATGTAGATTATAGGAAAGCAGAAAAAATAAGTGTAGATTATAAGCAATAGCCAAAATTATAGATTATAGGAATATATAGAATTATAAATCATAAAAATAGATTAATTATAAGAAATGGCCGTTAGTGTGTGGAGCATATTCCAGCAGGACACTTCCAGTGTGGATATATATATCGACCATTAGCCGTCCAGTAATAAGATATATCCCCATACTTTGTTAATTCTCTGTTCAAACAAGGAAACTGCTAATGGACTGCTATAGATAGCGCTTCTGTACTCTAGAAACATGCCAAACAAGCATTTATGTGATTTGTGTATAATATATAGGGAATAATCTTAAACAGTGTCAACCTTTGGTCTTTTCTTAAATACCGAAGACAGTTGCAACTTTAATGACATCGAAATTACATTAAATGTAAAATATTCTGTATATAGAAATGAATAAATTGTGTAACTTTTAATTACTGCCAAGCACGGTCATAAGATAACAAATAGCCATGAGCCGAGAACAAACACTTTGGTCACATACAAGTCTGCCCCGGCCGAGGATCGTATCCGAGATCTTTACTGCGGCGACCAGGGCCACTACCAACTGGGCTATTGTTGTAGAAAAGCTTGAATGGCGTATTTAAAACTATAGCAGCGTCATCTGATTAGTCTGTTATCAGTGGCGCCATCGTACAGCGTACAGTCGACCAGTGGAGTTAATTAAGTTGAAAATCGTACGTGGTGGATCCGTCGCGCCAGGTGGGTTCGTCGGTGACTTTGGCGCGACAGAGCGGGCAGGTGTGCTCGCGGTCCAACCACGCGGCGATGCACAACTCGCAGAATATGTGACTGCAGCCGAGTCGTACCGGAGTCGTGTAGTCGTCGTGGCAGATTGGACAGGAGTCGCCCGCGGATATCAATTGCTCGCACGTTGGCTTTGTTCCCAGGTTCTGTACGAGAATTCGAATTTCGTATTAAACAAAATATATATTTGAATTTAGGGGCAGTAGAAGAATGAAACAAAAATATTACTTTGTTCTTCTTTCTTCGCCGACAACGCATTAGTGATGCCTTTGGTATTACTTATGTACATGGGCGACATTGATCACTTACCATCAGTGGCTCGTCTGCTCGTTTGTAGGCTATTTAAATGAAAAATTAATAAATATTTTATAAAATAAACGCTCCAACTGCGTTTAAAAAGATTTTGAGGGACATGCTCTGTATTTCTCTTTCACACTTGTTCTTTCTTTGGCACTTCTTTCTTCTTACGTTTTTTTACTCTCACTCTGGCACCCTAAGTTTCTAAGCTGAAAATCTTCAGTGACAGAGGTGATGGAATGATATAAAATCTCCACCTTAAATGTAACGAAGCGACGTCTATTCATGGCTAGTGCTATAAAAAATGTGAGAGTGATAAATACTCACCACGCTCTGTATGAGCGTCCATGTGGCGTTCTTGAACAGACGTAACCGCATCGACATCTCCACCACCTTGCAGATGACGTAGATGGAAGTGAGGAACATGCCCACCATCTTCTCCGAGCCCTCGTAGGACTGCATCAGGAAGAAGGTCCAGGGCTGGATCGTGAGCAGCGAGCGGTACAGCTGGGAGACTGCCTCCGTGAACAGGTAGACTTTACCCTGCAAAGAGAAAACCCTATCATCATCTATTTCGCTTTTTCCTTCGTCACCTTACCAGAGGTTACCAGTAGAGGTGAACAAAACGAAATTTATTGTAACATGTTTATCTAATCTATAACTTTGGTGTACAATAAGGTGTAATAAATAAAATACTATGATTATTTTGGTTTTTTTAATTAGTTTTACCTACCATTTTAGTATACACGATAGCATTTTACTTTTCGCTTCACGTAACCTTTACATACTCGTAACAAACACGTCACACAGACGGCGGTCGGCACGCTGTGTGTTCGTGAAGCGTGTATTTACGAACGGGTTATATCAACTATGACGTAATCCTTAGTTTTCTTAAGTGTCACTTTATATTGTTACGAAGGTTCTCGAAGGATTGGCAGAAAACAATAGCGCCAAAAAAACAGGTAGTGATAAGATCTACTTCGAACCAATCGAGCGACTCTCGTTCTTATAGCTTGGGCAAAAGGTCGAATATTGCGTACACGGTCTTTACCTGAACCTCTATTGTTCTATCGATTTTCGGTTAATATTATTATTGACTTGAGACGAAAGGCGTAGAAAATTCTGGTAGACCCGGAAATCGATACAAACAGTGGGCAAGGCCGTTTGCGGTGCCACCCTTCTTTCCTAAAGAAGCGCTTCATCCGATGAAGGCTTACAGGCTGCAAGGCCAAAGCCATTTCAGGTGTTGTTTAGTGCCTAGGCACTCGAGACCTAGCATCTGCTAGGTCACGCGTGATTCCCATCACCAGCGTAGCCGGCTGCGCTGGTATGCATGAGCATTCACCATCCTCCTCCCGTAAAAGATAAAAAAAAGTCCGCGGTTCATTCGGATCTCGAATACAAAAGCAAAGAATTGTTTCCCTACGAAGCGAAACACCTGCGATCTATGAGTGCAACTGCGACTACTGAAATTCATTAAAGTCTTAAACTATTTTGCCGTTTTCGCGAACCCGTGTATCTTGACACGTAACAACATGTTATCTTTCAAATTCATTTCATTTCAGGGTCGCTTAAGGTGCTCGATCCAGATTGCTCTTATCCTGGTTTTTATGGCCGCTGTTGTTTTTTGCCTAACCTCCGTACCTACATATATCGACTGACGAAGAACTCCCATCTTGGCTGGAAATGTGTCTACGAGGCGTGTTACAGACATGTATAGGCAGCGCTGACCATTTACGATCATATGCCAAGTCTGCTCGTGTTCCGAGCTTAAAACATTAAAAAAAACTCAACAGCACACGCGTATCGCGACAAATATAATTGAAACTGATCGAACATTTTGTGTATTTCTTTCGTTAAAAGAGCACTTTTCTTACCCGCTTCTGAAACGGCAGCACACAGGCGGGCATCATCGTGACCAGGATCTTAATGTCCACCGTGATAATCTTGACGATCAGGTCGGTGAGCACCACCAGCCAGATCAGTTCCCACACGTCGATAGGCTCCGTGTATCCGGGGAACATGATCACGTTAGGTAACAGCTTCCCGTAGCCGAAGAGGAAGTGCACGATGATTATGCTGCTGATGGTGAACACCAGCTCACTGAACAACGACACTATGCTTCTGTTCATTTGTTTGCCGTGTTCTCTGTGAAAACGCGGAGAATATAATATGTATTGGTGTATGTCCCTGTAAGTACACCGTATACATGGGCTGGCCTGTTAATTATTACTGTGATTCGTTTTACGCCATTTTGAAATTGAACGAATCATTGTGTGTGTGTGTGTGTGTGTGTGTGTGTGTGTGTGAGTGTGTGTATAGATTTGACTACACCATAGTCTAGTTGTTAATGACCCTGCCTGCCGAACGACGGTACCCTAGTTAGATTCCTGGCTGCAATAGACATTTATGTAATAGATAGATGTTCTTCTGATGATGATGGGTACTTCTGATGTCATATTTGTGCATGTCCATGTCACTCGCAAAACAGGGAATCCTCTTACGTGGGTGTGAGTATAAGAACGTTAATATTGTTACTTTGTAATAGTCAGATATTGAGAACTGGCTAATAAGAAAACAAAATATTTACTTAAAACTTTAGTTCTTCTGAGATCCCGAATGCACTGTTTCAAACGATTCTTGGTATATTTTAATTGTCAATTTTTAAATAGTAAATGTTTTATTTCTTTTTTTTGTTAAATCAATTGCCAACACAAGCGCTCAGGGACCACCTAATGGTGTTGGTGTGTGGTCACAGTCACGTGGTCACTTTATAAAGTGGACTGCAAATTCCGTTTTGTTTAACACAAAAGTTATTGTGAGTCACGTAGGTATGACAAAATTAATGTTATTTATAAAAGCAAATAATTAATGTTTGAAGTTTACGCCAACAGAGCAACCAGCTGTTACTAAAACAAACATAGCCTCAATTTATTTATGAAACATAATTGGCTACTTCACTCGTTTAAATGAGAAATTTGTTAACCCATCCCGTCCTCTGTTCGGTATGTGGATGAGTACAGGTTACGCACACTGCCGTGGCGCTCCGTGGATGAGCCGAGTCATGGCTGCCGTTGTTGCTGTATTACCCTGTAATTACCACCCCAAAAACTACTTTCTGACAACCTTTGACTTACCTTCTTACTAGACTGTTGCTATGTGAGAATGTGCAGAACAATATAATAAATGTGAAGATGCCTTCTCTACTGTCATACATAAACTTTATGAATAATATTAAATAGAAAGGTGCATATCGGATCAATAAGTTGAGTGTTCCTCGTATGTCCACCACCTAAAAAAAATATTTTTTAGCTTAATTACAAATTGTACTCTATTTTAGGTGATTACAATGTAGCTTTTAATTTCCGTCTAATGAAAATTACGACATTCAATAAATTCGTCAAAAGGTAAGATGAATAGATAGAAAAATTGTGAAAACAATTTAAAGGCAATATTGTCATTTTTACAGAAATTAAATTAAGTTTTTTTAAAATGTAAGTTGGTACATTAACCGAAAAGTTAGTAGAATTGGTAACACTGATGTAGCATACAAATTAATTTTTACCCATGACTTCTTCCAAGCATAAAAGCACTCTTGGATTTTTTATTTCCAGCAATTATCTACGTAACTCCCAAGCTTTCCCAGGTCATCTAGCTAGGCCGATCACTGATTATATTCTATTGGTTAGCATCTTAATAATAAATTAAGAAAATATCAATTTACAAATACACAGTAAAATTGTTTATTTTTTGGATTCCAGCGAAATATGATTTTTCTTTGTGCAATGTGATTTTTCTTATGATTATTTTTTATTCTACGTTACCTGGTTAGTTCCATCATCACTCTGATTGTCATTGTCTGCATTGTCATTGTTATTGAAATTATTTGCTGGATTCACAGAAATATTGACTTCAGGGGCACTTTGACTTTCTGACACATTAGAGTCAATGGATTCACTGTTGCTGATTCCAGTGTTGGGCACTTGCGTGCCCCTATCTAAGTAGAAATAAGTTTGTGAAGCAGCATTTGTATTCACATGTGCAATTGAGCTTTGCGGTCGTTGAACATTCTCACCGTGGGTGCCTGGTGGTGGCCGAGGCAGCCATGTTGGGAGTGACAGTCTCGCATTGTTACCCTACAACAAATTTATATCTGTTTAATGTAATGTTAAAATCAGCATGTAAATACATCACTATAATCAGTGCCATATATCTAATATTACAACAATGCAATTCCTAGTATGATATGTGGACAATAAATTAATGCAAGATACATAGTGTAAAAAAGTACAAATAACAACCAAATAAGTAAAAAATGTTAATATTGATAGTGAATAGCACATAGCACCCCTTAAGTAGCCATGTACCTAAGCTGACATATATATTCAAAGATTGTTTCAAAAAACTTTCTTATATTTTAACTATTCCCAGTGTATTATATAAATGTTCTATCTAACCAAGAAAACTTCTGTATAGTTGAACTGGAAATATAAAAACTGAATTTATGCTCATGTCTTGTAATGCTTATTTTTGTGGTTTTATATTTTTGTGCAATAATGGATCAGATTTTACATGGGTGTTGTTGTAATATTCAGGTAGCACCTCCAGTAAATATTGAATCACACTGGGGTAAATCATAATGCCCACTCAGTATCCTATATGTCTCAATAAGATCTATATGCTTCTTTCATTGTTTTAATTTAATATTACGTATGTTCAAAAATACTCTGATAGTTTTCTAAAGAATGTTCACAACCTTAATACTAGGAATAAGGCTAAACAGATTGTACCAAATTTCAGACTTAGCAAAACTGGTAGCTCTTTTGATGGCTAGATTAAATATTTGTAATTAAATTAGAATTGACAGAAATGTCATACTGCAATTATAAACTCACAAGAAAGGCATTCTTAGCAAGAAAGGTTATTACAAACTAGATTATTACTTAAGAGATAACACTGCTTGGATAGACATGACTTTAATTTATAGCCATAAGCAGTAGTAATTGCTTTATGTAACTGTGAGTCGGAAACGAACGAAAAACCTCGTTTATATTAACTTTAATTTGCTATTGAATTATTGTAACTATTTATTTTATACACAAAATAGTTATTGACAGCTCAGTTGACAGTTCCTAATAATAGACAAATAAAAATTATATAAAACAGAACACAAAAACTAAAGCGAAACCTTTATTATAAGTGTTTTTATATTGAATATTGCTTGTATCGAGTATCGAGTGAAATCAACAGACCATTACCGAAAGATTTGTTGGGGGGAATTACATTAACATGGTGAGCTGTACGTTTTACGAGACCGATAAGAATATTAAGAGTTATTACCATTCGAGCGTTTTCCACAAGAGGTCTGATTTCCCTAAAAACACTGTTTAAGCGATCACCTAAGCCCAGATTATTTCTATTTCCTCCCACGGCTCTCGGGACGGAATCCATCCTGTTGAGCGGATTGCGGGGCACATTTTCAGTTGGAGATTCATCTTCAATGTCCAAGTTAACTTGATTTGCTTGAGCCATGGTTGACGATGGTGTTATATACCCAATGTTATCATGGAATTAGCACTATCATTTCCAAAATATTGTCTCACAGTAGGTATGAGCGAGCATGAAGGTCAAGTCAAATCACAGATTATTTAGTGAAAGATTACTATATTTTGTGTTGCCAGCCTTACGAAACAAAAAAGCATTTCACTAATAAAATATAGTTGAACATTAATTAATTTTATTCTCTAAAATACATTTATTGCACGAATTACATTATTATTTTATATAATATACAAGTGTACAAAGTTACAATTTACACACTTAGAATAAATCATTTACACATTTGGTAAACATACTTTGTAAATAACATTTCTATATTCAACAAAAAATACACAAAAAAGTCATGTAGAAGATAAAATATTAGCATTATAATTCATGTAAAGTAAAAAATAACAATGCAATTGCTATTTTAAACAAAATATCGCGCACCGTAGAAGTAACTTAGCAAGCGAACGATCAAACTTATTCTGGTTCGAGACGGGAATTGACGAACTAAAAGAGCTTCCCTTTCATAGTTTATTATTTATGAACTAAACTGTGTGCTACAGATAGCTAACTACTAAGATTAAAGGTCTATCTTATATCAGAAACTTCCCATTCATAAAAAAATTCGTGTCAATTACACATCAATGAACAGGTTATTCATACAAAAATAGGCACTTTCAGTTAATGCCATTACGATTCAAAGCCTACAATTTTTTTTTACATGATTATCACATTACATTTGCATGACAAAGTTTGCTCTAATTAAAAATTAAAATTGGGAACAAAACACAAAACAAGGATATCAATGTACAAACAGCAAATCTACAATAGGATTAATAACACTGACTATATTATTATTATTTGAGAAAAACTTTTAATCAAAGCAAAATTTGGCAAAATTAACATCACGTGAAAATAGTGAAAATTTGACAGTGACATTTGATTATTAAATATGTAGGTACCTATCGTCCCGTAACACCGTGGTTGCTGTAATGGTTGGACGGTGGAAGTTAACAAATTTCAATGAAAAGGCCCTTTTCTGGGCCACAATACGATACGATGTTCGATTTCATTTTAAGGAAGTTCATTCGAAGAATTCAACTCAGTTGAGCAGCGTTCGGGAAACTCCGACATATTTTCGCATCCGAAGATGGTCCTTTAGCAATGTGTTGTCTCTGATGACCTATGGAACCACAACGTGGTCTTTTACGTTGGTGTTATTTGAAAACTCAAAGTCACTTAGTCACTATGGTAGGTATATCGCAATGGGACCAAATTCGTAACGATAAAATCCGTAGACGAACAAACGAATATAATGAAGTGGCACATCGTTCTTAGGACTGATAGCCGATAGGAAAGAAAAGTTTTCAAAAGGCGTCTACGCATTCGCAAAAAGACCACAAGTTATCCCCCCACGGTGGGAAGTCGGACTTTGAGGGCCTAAGACTGGTTAGAATGGCGCGAATTAGGGTAGGCCAGTGTCCAGCAGCGGACTATGAAAGGCTGCTAGACAGATCAGAGATTATTTGGTAGAAATAATACGACCCCGTGACCCAGTTCGCCGTGACCCTCTTCGACATGTGAGGGGGCTGGTGATTTCCGGGCCAGAGCAACAATTTATATAACGGATATGTACGTTTTCGGGTCTCGAAGTCACTGTTATTTCCAATATCTGTTGTAAATCAAACACACGTTCGGTTAATACTGACTTTTATTAATAAAAACGAAGGTATTTTAATGCATGTAGTAACCTATTGACATATAACAATATCCAAAGGTGACGTCTTCATCGACCATTCGGCCTGTTTGTGTATGTAATTTAGAAGGAGCAATAATTATGTACTTTAGCGATAACAGTTTTGTGTTGCATCAAATAATTCTAACAATTGGCGACAAAGAAACATCTTTACTCACGCCTTTTTGTTCTTCCTTTTGACGGTGTTATAAAACTTATCGATAGAATAGATAGATTATATCAATTGGAGATGTGATCGAGGTCATTCAAGGAATTGGACGAGCACCTGGATTTGTATACGTCGAGGTCATTTGCCATATGAATAATACCAGCCTCTAGATGTTAATGTGTGAGTGTTTATTTATTATTGTTTATACAGTAGCTCAAATCGATAATGTGCACTTGGCTTCAATTCATTAGAGGTCTACTGTAGGGCATAGGTTTTTTCACTTAAGAGGGTAAAAATTTCATCGTGCTGCTTGACTCCTATTAGTGGTTTTAGTGGCCAACCAATAATTATGCCATTCGATGCCATTCACATGGTTTATAACGACTGCTGCTGTTTTGGATCAACGAGATTCACCATTATTTTGTCATCTTTAGGTATAAGATGTAAATAAAATTTGACACGAAGCTAACTTATTGTAAAAAATTCGTGCCATCTCTACTGTTTTAATTTTTTGCAATGCATTATGGAAAGGGTACCCTCAAAAAAGATGTAAAGAACTTCATCAGGGCTGGCCGTGCGTCAGTAACACTTCTGGGGTTGTTTATAGCCCTAACGATAGTGGCTAAACATGGTAACCCTTCTGCTTTTTCATCAGTTCTTAAAAGTAAAAAAATCTTGCAATGTATACAACCTTTAACCAGGATCAGACAGACAAATTAGGACAGGATCAGACTTTTATGTGACCCATAATTATTTGTTCTGGGGTCTTAGTTGCCTACGATGTCTTGATTTTGTTTGACAAAAAGTATTCTAACATGCGTGGGGAACTTATAGAGTTTTGCGTAATTAAAATTTTAAATGTTTAGTTAAAATCTTTATCATTAAATATTTTCAAATAACTATTCACCAGCCCCTACTTATACGAAATTTTATACGTCAAAACCAGTTTTTTGAATCAGTTTTTTCAATTCACTACGACATCTTTTTTACAGGTTACTCAAACTATTAGCGACAAGCGGCTTAAATGAGGGATTAAAGAAAACATCATTGTCTTAATAATTTGT
Organism: Megathymus violae; assembly: GCA_003671415.1. Taxonomy (NCBI): domain Eukaryota; kingdom Metazoa; phylum Arthropoda; class Insecta; order Lepidoptera; family Hesperiidae; genus Megathymus; species Megathymus violae. The sequence goes on along the minus strand of PDGT01000013.1, from coordinate 640,179 downwards.
TTTCGTTTAATAATAGTCAATAGACCGTGATTAGCTTCTAGCATTTGATACGCTGAGAAAAAAATCACCTACCATATTCACCACACATTTATATAGGTTTACACAGACACGCTGTAGATGTAAACGAATAAATTCAGTCTTTGATTAGGCTTCGCGCTTTGATGCGAGCTCCGTGACGCCCGTCTTCATTCAAAACTATAGTTCGCAACTATAACCCTAACACACGATTACACCAATGTTGTTTGTGCTTGTTCAAAAACAATTGTACGCTATGCTTTGGACTTATTTAATGAACGGTCGATTGAAACATTTCAGTAAGGCCTTGGCACTAATTTACGTTCGTCACTCACGCGTCCGTGTCCGGTTTAAGGTCTAAAACTCCTTGAGCATAAAGATCGCGTACAGCTTCTAAGAGCCGTCTCTCGGCTCTCGGCTCCCCTAAAGCCACGTCAACACTTCCTGCGCACAGGAGAAGGGCTCGTAATGCCGCTCTTGGCCAATCTGCTGTCAGACCTACTCTAGCAGATATCCCTGTGGCGGCAGCACCAAATCTAGCACATTCGAACTGCAAGCGTTCTCCATATTCGTCAATTAAAGATTCTGCCGACGATCTTCTTATCTCTGGAGAGAGAGATGACAATATCAGTAAAGCGACGTCATCCATGGGCTTTCCCAATGACACCATTTGCCAGTCCAGTGCAATACATTCGCTGACTCCTTCCCGTTCTCTGAACAGAAGGTTTCCGCTCCAGAAATCAGCATGAGCGAGCGGCGCCGGTTCTGATGGCCGTAACAGGGTCCCGAGGAGAGCTGGAGCTCGTGAACTCAAGGCAGACACAGCAGCCGCTTCTGCGGCACAATCGGGCCGACTACGAAGGAAAGCTTCAAGTTGCGGTAGACCACGTCGTACAAGACGTAGGTAGCCGGCAGCAGCTCTTTCGCAGGGAAAGAGGAAATCGAAACGTTGGTCCAAAGGCCCTTCACGTTCTCGCAATGCGAGAGACAGTGCATGGAGACGAGCGGCCGCAATGAGCGCCGCCTTCGCTCGATCCACTGATAAACCTTCCGCAAACTCGACCGCCTCGTAACCATTTGACGTGACGTCTTCCAGAACGAGTTCACTGTCACCCCCGATTTCATCTGAAAAACCGAATAGGAGTATTTGTAGGCAATAAGTGAAGGTTAATAGCAATGAGTATCATTGAATATTTACTGCATCCGTTAATAAAATATAAACCGTTTTATAAAAACACACGTATGAAGCATTTCGTAAATTTTTCATCGCAATGTTCCAGATCGTACTACGGACGCAGATGTTTTAGGCCTGTGAATGCGACATATTTTCTCTATTTTTTCCGCCGCAACATGACTGCAGCGGCTTTGTTGACTCAGATCTATTCATCGTTTTAATTGCAATGACTAAGTCATGATGTCGCAAAAGATTTTTATTTCGCTTTGTGGGTCGTTCGTTTTATTGTTTTATAATTCTAAATCTCATACTTGTAACAAATAATATTGAAATATTTGAATGGTTCCTTTAAAATTATTTTAATATTTTATGGAAACAACAAAAGCAGATCACGAAAGATTATTCAATATGAATTTGAATTACTAGAAATTGAATTGGTAATAGGGCATTAATATAAAACCGTCCGTCAAGCATTACCAATTCGAATTTTGTAACGATTGCAGGCGATAGACGTTTTTGGAACCTGCAATTGAAGAAATAGCCTGATAAATTAATTGATTGATTGATTGATAAATTGAAGAAATAGTATGGTCCTATGGTAGAACATCCCCAGATGTACCCGAATCACCATAAAGGGCACTTCGCGATTTTTTGTATATGTATTTTAACTGTAACAGGTACTCACTACTTTTGTATTGATTACCGATATTTCGACCCAATAACATCGAACATGGTCTCACCGTGATCATGCATATCATGACCATGAAAATCACAAAAATCGCGAGTACTAGTTACAATTAAAATATAGATATTTATGTCAGCGATAATATACGTTCAAAATCATTTGGTACATGTAGTTTATGTTTTGAGATGTCTTTTAAATCATTAAACGAATTGAAATTTTAATCTTTGCTCACAGTGTTAAGAATTATTAGTTTGTACTGACTTAAAATAAAGAGGCGGTTCTATATTCTGTATGTGTATCTGTTATGTATGTACAGCGACAACTCCGATATTTATAAACCTATTTTGATTCTTTTTGTATAGAAGATGGCTCGTAGTTGGTTCCCCTATATAATGGGGAGGCTCCGATGATGGGTTCTTAAGATAAAGAGCGAAAAATCTCAATGGATAATAATATTTCAGACGTGTTTAATTTAATTTACTATGATAACATTAACATTGCAAAACCAGTCTATCATTGCCTGTTTTTTAGAATTGATGATGAGTATTGGAAAAATGCAATTTCTTAATGGATTATAATGAAACAACTATATTTTAAATCGTTTGCTTACGATATTGGTTACATTGCAAAGCCATCGTTGACGTGTTTGCGTCTAGGAGTCATCATTCCACAATGCTGAACTAATGACTAAAACAACAGCTCCTCTTGATGATTAGAACTTGGTGATAACACTGAGGTTAGTCGACAGAAACTACTTAGTAGTTGTTTTGGGCAAACGCGGCGCTTTTAGGAATGTGTGTGACTTGCTCATTCCGTTGCATTATCAATATTTTGTAATACCGTACTTATTATGTAAGAGTATTTACATCAAAAATGGAAAAATAGAAAGCTTCTAAAAAGGGTTAAATTGACTTTAAAAAATAATGGAAAGTTGTGTTAAAAAACGAAAATAATTTTAAAAATATATTATTTTATGCACTAAACACTGAAATGTTCGATATCAGGACCAAGTCTGAAATAACAATACTTATTTAAACACCTTAGTGCGATGTGGCTGGATTGAACCTAGCGGATATTAAACAGCTTAAGTTATTATATATATATTTCGCTTTTTAATACAATTTTGTAGTTTTTCTATTTGTGATGGGTTTAATTTTTTTTAAAGCTTTTTATTAATTGACTGAAGTTCGTTAAATTTTAGGGGAAATTACTTTAGACGTTACAAAAGTAAGAATTTCAGTTTTGTGAATTTTTGGTTTTGACATGTTACTTTGGACCTTAACAAACGTTAATGCTCGGAAAACTAAAAAATATCGTCCAAAGACAAGGGTAGTTTTGGATAACCTTCTGATTGACACCTATTGACATATTGTGAAACAATGTACATATACTGCGATATCATTGATACTAATGAGTGCTTGCCGTGTGTGTGTATGTTAGCTACAACTAGGGACCAATTTTAAATTTGTGCTCCTTGAACATTTTGCTTTACATGCATTTCAACAAACTGGTACATTTTTATACCAACAGTTTCCATGCGTCCAGCACACAAATAAATCGAATGTAGGTAACTCAGATTGAATTTGAATGCAATCCTTTATAGCGTCATGCCAAAATTATTACAAAAATAACACGAGTGTACGACCTTCAGCGGAGACCGAAATAATTTTGCAGAGACGTACAAATATTTACTTGTGCGATTATCATAAGGGCGTAATATCAAAGTTTCATTGGCCTTTGTCACTTACAACTTGGGACGTATGTAGGTTCCTTTGGAAATAACTTAAAGAGAAAAGAACAATCAGAGCTATATACAGATTAAAGTCGTGTGAGTCGTTAAGAGAAAAATTTAAAGAAATAGGTCAACTCGCCGCAGCCAGTCAGTATATATATATAGTAATTCAGTATTTATTAAAAAAAAAAAAATTAAATACGTATAAGCAGAAACGTTATACACACAATCATGAAACAAGAAATGGGCATTATTTGATTACATATTCATATCGTCTTCAAAATGTTAAGCGTTCCTTTATAGGGCTTGGAATTCGTTTTTACAATAAGGTTCCTAAGTTGATACGCGAGTTGCCCATTGGAATTTTTAAGCGTCGCATTAAAACACAACTTATAGGCAAAGGAGGATATTATAGTATAGATGAGTACATTAATGACAAGGATGCCTGGAAATAATAGGGTTGAAACCAGTTCCGCACGGGTTTAAACTTTTGTAATTACCATGTGTTGTTTAAAATATCTGCTGAGGAGTTTCTTTCGCCGTTTCTTCTCCTCATTGTTAAAGCACCTTTTCGAAACGGTGGTAGAAGCAAAAAATGACGTTCACAAGTGTATTTACAGAATAACTATATGATTAAATGATTTTTAATTTGACTTTGAATTTGAAACCCGTAAACAGACCACTAACGGCAAGGCTGGCGGAATTATCAAAATGACGTGGTGATACGTTCTTGTTTTTTTATGTTAATAGCCGACAAACGCGCAGACAAGCTACCTGATGGTTAATGACTTAATAATAATATTGATGATATAATCCTTACGCGAAATCCTACCACCAAGCAGGCTGGCTTCTGTCGCCTCTTACGACACCCTATTCTGTCAGCATGGGATTAGGAGGAGTAGTCCAAGCCGCCCCAATACGGCTAGATATTCTAATTTCCTCACCTGGTAACTTTGCTTTCACGCATCTTGGTATAGCTAGACCGTTCCCTGGTCCAAGAGATTCCTCTGCTAACCGGTTAAGAACTGGGGCTAGCTCCGTATAGAACAGTATTTCTCTGGTGTCGAACTGAGCCTCCGCTACGAACAGTCTCCCGAAAGGGTCCTTCGGTGGAAGCTTGACGATAAGGGGCAAAGCACAGCGTTCCCCATCATCTTCGTATTTGACTGTGATGGCAAGGATCCGACTGAGGGCACCTGTTACTCCGTTCCGGGAGTCTACTCGGACCTGTTAATAGGCGGAGCTATCATTATATATTTTTTGTTAACTATAGAGAACACAGACGTCCTTAATTACTGGTGCATCATCCAGACCAACCGAGTGTGAGGCTGAATTTGAAATTATAGATTATCTGAACTTATAATATAATTACTTATTAAATCATTAATTAATATGAATTATTAACTTTGCTATTTTTACTATACTAATTTACATTATGATAAATGAAGCTTACATGAATAAATGAATGGACGGTATGTGAATAATACGCGAAGCATGGGAGCATGTTTGATCAGAATACAGGTAATGCTTGGGAAATCCCAAAACTAATGTGGGGCTATCAGTGCTACTTACACACGTACAACCCCACATATCTTTTTAATATGAAAGAAAATTAATAAAGTCAGACAAAAGTGAAAATGTTGACGAAGTAGGCTGAATAAAAAAAAACATTATAGGTCTTTAAATGTTATTTCTAAAATTAAATATTAAAAAAAAATATTTAATTTTTAAGTTGTGTGTGCATGAATGGGTGATTAGCTAGTAAAAATACATCCAGCATATTATATATTAAAAAATATAAAGAATTAAAAATGAAGGGTATCAAATATTTGAATTAATTAGGTCATAATTAGGTGTAACACGTACCTCCTTGGGGTCGGCCACACCCGCTTCGATCAACAACTCCTTTGCCCACTCCTCGGTGATGGCGAGGTCGTTTTCGAGGTCGGAGCCATCGCGTTCGCAGTCCGAGTCGTCGCTGCCGCTACTGGAAGTCTCCGAGACGGTCGCACTGTCGGCGCCCCCGGCCTGCATTTTGTGCACCGCGTTACTATCACAACCTTAGCACCCAACTTATACCCTCATCATTGTCACCACAGAACCAGTGCGAGGTTTAACAATTATAAACTGCAATCATTTTAGCGTCGTTCTAGCGTATCCGCGGAACAATGTGTGCTAAGTGATGCGAGAGGCCGTCGAGCCGTCGTGCACTGTGGTCGCGCATGCGCGTTCGCTCCTCAATTATTCATCGGGAGTCCCATGACGTGTCAGCCGCCGTTCAATGCGAGGCGAGCTGTACGAGGAGTAGGTATTAGGGTGCGCTATTACAACTATTCATTCGGTAAACGGTACGTATGTGTGTGTGACTGTAGACCAGACATCGCAAGCTACACGGCTGGCAACATTAGCCTCTATTCAAACTTTTGCACGGTCTTTGTATGCAATGCTGTATTATCCTAGTTTAGCGGATATTTCACAACGCCCTTTTACAGTACATAACGAGCAAGTGCGGGAAATGGCTAAATACTTCCGATCTCGGTTGTTCAGTCACTTTAATAAAATTACTTATAAACTTCAAGTTATGCCACCTATGCCCTTCTTTATCTGTAAGTTCTCTTCTATTTTAAGGCCATTAAAAATAATTGCTATTACTTTATATTAAAAAGATTGCCTCTTACTTATAATATCTATCTAACATGACATGCATGCATCAGTCTCAATGATCTTTCCGATTGAATGACCTTAAAGTTCATAAGAAAAGTACAAAATCGCAATATTCTACAAGCAGTGTTCATTATAAAGTTTGAAGATGACCTAAGTATGTTAAAATTCTCATAAGATTTAATAAAGATGAGACTCTAACATAAATTAAATTATCTCAATGGTTCTATTTTCTTGAAATGAAACAGAGTTTGTAATATTGTTTTCGAAGCTGTGTGTAGTCTGCCAATCCGATTATTACCAACATAATGGATTATGGTAAGTATTATTAGGGGAAGATGGGGCATAAGCAGTATGAACTTCTGCTTTGAATGTAGGTCTCCCGCCCGGGAGAAGAAGGTCCTTCACGTCTCAAATTTTTAAGATATTGTGCGTTTTATTTGCTTCGATGAAGGAAAAAATCGTGAGGAAGCCTGCCTACTTGAGAGTTCTCCATAATGTTTCCAAATATGTGTAAAGTCTGCCAACCCGCACTTGTTCAGCGTGGCAGACTATGGCCTTAACCCCTCTCATTGTGAGAGAAGACCCAATCCTAGCTGTGTGATGATATGGGTTGTAATGATGGAGCAAAATGATATTAGGGTCACATCACATGTAACTAGACGGTAGACGACGGACTACCCTAGATTACCCATGGATGTCCATGACATTAAAAACATCACGAACGCGTTCCCAACCAATATAGAGATTAGACCCGCTTATCCATGTATTCATATTTAGGGACATGTCAAAGACATTCCATCGGAATGGGCATTGGGTGAAATTAAAAGCAATATCACTGTACCTATTAGTTGTGACAGGATTATTAAAGTTCGCAGACTTAATTATAAAGTTATTACAGAGGAACAATTGTGTGGAAACCATCTCAAGCAATTGTACTACTAACATTTGATGGGCAAGTTCTCTCTAAAAGAATTTATGTTTATTAAAAAGCCGTAAATGTAGAACTATATATTTATCCAACTATACAATGCTACAACTATTGTAGATATGGCCACACTAAGCTTCATTGCATATCTAAACCAAGGTGCTATAAATTTGAGGAAGGTTATACTAGTGAAACCTGTAATGTTGAAGAATTTAATGCTTTCTGTTGCTCATGCTCTGGGTCCCACTTTGCTATAAGTAGGTTCTGCTCAGAATTTGAGCGACAGAAAAGGTTCAAACCATGGCTCAGATTTCTAGTTCCCGAAGATTTTATAATCCCACTTTATCACCCAACACACAATTTTAATAGTCTAGAATTAATAAATTCCCCATTTACTTTAACTGAATAAAGAAATGTTCTCACTCACTTAAAAGATTCGACAGCAGGGATTGATGGAATACCATTCTCTTTCTTGTCTAATAACTGTGAAGATCTTCTGTATTATTTAAACATAATAAATTCAGTAATGATTAATTAACATATTCCACCATCGTGAAAATCTCAAATTATCATTCCTATTCTATAACCACACAAACAGCCGTCGGAGACTTCTTGTTATCGTCCAATTGTCCTGTCAACTACAGCAGCTAAGGTGGCTGAACACCTAGTTAAAAATAGATTAGAACGGTATGTTGAAAGTAATTATCTTTTATCTAACACTCATTACGGATTTAGGAGAGGTAAAGGTACTATGGATAACTTAACCATTCTAATAATCCATACTCCATTAGCCTTTTCAAAAAATGAAATTGTACTAGCGGCTTTCTTAGATATACATTCTGCTTATGACGATGTTCTTATTTCAATATTAACATTAAAGCTTAATAAATTAAATGTTCCTCCTTTTCTTATTAATTTCATTATAAACATGCTATTTGAAAGAACTATTAATTTAGAAGTTGAAGACGAGATAATTACGAGATCCACAGGGGTCGGTCATAAGCCCTATTTTGTATGACAATTACACCTATGACTTAGTACACTCCCTAGATTCGTCACTTGTTTATAATGCTGTGATAAGAAGTGTTATAGATTATAGTTATTTTCTTTTGGAGCCATGTAATATACCTGCATTATAAAAATTAGATCGCGTTCAATCTAAAACCCTTAGAATTATAACAGCTACCATGAAATCTAGCACAATTAATGCCCAAGTAGAATGTTGTGAACCTCCCTTGCATTTAAGGCGCCAATATTTATCGGATAGATTTTATACACTATGCTTACAATTTTCTAACCACCCAATTTTAACAAAAATCAAAAAATATACAAATCTTAAAAATTCTTATTGGGCTCATAAAACATTGCCCATCTCATTGCAAGCTTTGATAAATTTACTTCTATTAAATCATCTACTTTTATATCATCATTACTGCCTTTGTTTAGCAATTCTTATGAATCATTATATATGTTACAGTTAAAACCAGTTTTAACGCGTTTTCCCTAGTTAGGACTAGTTTTTGCTAAATGCCTTTGTTAAAACTAGAATTTAAATTAGGTTAGGTTCTCGAGGTGCTGCGCACGGTGTTCCCGCTTGCACCTCAAAGACGGAGGGGTGATGTAGCTCCAGATTCATCCCGCACAGGGACGGGCTCTGTAGAAGAGCGAACGCCGTCGGGACCGCGGAAGAATGCGAAAGCGTACCCGCAGTCCCAACAAAGGGCGCTCAGAGGAACACAGTGGGGTTTTAGCCGGTATGAGTCCGACATATCTTCTGTCGTCCCCGCGACTGTGAGGAACCCACGAGCGTTTCCCCACGTAAAAAAAAGGTTAGGTTAGGTTAGAATGAACGACCCCCCCGAGGGCTGCCACCTTGTCGTGGTGGGGGGGCTTGCGTATCCTAATGATCCCCGAGACTATACGGCAGAGTCTCGACTCATACCGGAAGTCGAAGGGTGAAGGATCAGACTAAGAGCAGCCCAGGCGTATGTTTCTCCGGGTGTCCCTCTGTTAAGCAGAGGGCACTCCGGTGAGAAACGCGGTGTGTGTTTCGGGCCCGAAAGGGTCCGAAATAGGGCAGTAGAGCGCTCTTGGTGCCCGAGAGCGCTCTAGGCGAAGGCGGCCCGCATAGGCGGGTCAACCGTCGGGGCGTCACGGTTGAATGCGTCAGCGATCCCGTGGCGCCCCATCAAGACGATGAGGGCCCCGCTGGGTTTTAGTGGGTATTCTGGCACGTAGACGACGTGCCAGGGAGTCCCAGGTTAGAATGAACGAGCACACAGCGCGCGAATGGCCCTCGGAAAGGGATACCCCCGCAGTTGTCAAATTAGGTGACGTCTCGCGATCAATGAGAATAAGATACGATGAACTTTGAGAACAGTTTTAACTGACTCACTTCAAAAAAAACGCGTTTTGTCTAGTAAGAACTAGTTTTAACTGATATTCAATTTTGAGCATTAATTAATTCTAGTTTTAACAAAGGCATTTGGTGAAAACTATTTCTAACTAGGGAAAACGCGTTCTATCTAAAAACTGGTTTTAACTGTAACATATACATTTCCTAAAATAAATGATTTTGGTTTATCAAAACATAAATAACAGCCACAAGTGTCATTCACGCATAAATGAGAATTGGTAAGACTAGCATCTTATTTATTGTGACTCTTCAAAATCCTGTAAGAATGGCTGCGTGGGTGTTGGTGTGTATCTATTTCTACTAGTCATAACATTAAATTAAATATTTAATTTAATCCTATCTCTTATTTTCCTAATCTAATTTTAAGTCTCCCCAAATTTATCGGATAATTTTTATTTTATTTACCTTGGTTTCCCGTCCTTTATTTGTCTTTGGCTGAGTGTATTTACGCCAACGCCATTTTAAGGAAAAAAAATCTGTGGTTAAATTAAATCAAAAATACAATAAACAAATCCATTGAACTTTCCTTTTTGAATAGAAGAGATAGTCCAAGATCATAAAACATCGAAAAGTTGGTACGTAATAAAATGGGAAAAGAAAAGTCTAAAAAACGACGTAAATCTTCATCATCTACTGACAATTCTTCAAGTACAAGTAGTGATTCTGAGCGAGAAAAGAAAAAACTACGCAAGCTAAAGAAAAAATTGAAGAAGGAACAAAAAAAAACTGAGAAGCTTCTAAAGAAGAAAATTAAAGAAGAGAAGCGAAAACTCAAAAAGAAGAGGCACAATGAAAAAGAAACGAATGATACGCTTGAGGATGGTCCTGCAGCCGACATTCCTATTGGTATATTGTATTTGAGTAAAGTATTTTAAAAAGCAATTTTTAATATCTAAGTTTTCACTAGTGTACACAACATCTCTAATCAACCTCAACTTTCAAATGGCATTATGTCCTAAAACTATTTTTATAAACAAATTGAAAATCTCTATAACTTACACATAAATAACACAAATTTTATATTTAGTTTTGTCGGGAGTTCTGAACTGTTGAAACTGGTAAAACAAATAATTTTTCTGTTCTACAGTTTATGTCATGTACACTTATGTGTTGCAGAATTGATGGAAAAGTCTAAATCTATGGCTCCTATGACAAAAGAAGAGTGGGAGAAGAGACAAAGTGTGATTAGGCGGGTCCTAGATGAGGAGACTGGGAGATACAGGTTATCCTATCCTTCTTACACTGTGATATGGAAAACAATTATTAAATATTTATGATAGATAATTTTCTGGCCCAGAGTATGCAAAACTTTTTAGATTAAGAAGGCTTGTACCTAAAAATAAACAATATGATCTGATATGTATATGACGCTGAAACATGAATAGCTACCAGTTTTAATTTATATCAAGATAAGAGTTTACAGCAAATGAAGGTACGTATTAACACCACTACAACAATGTTGTTTTTGGGCAAATCCCAAATATGCATTTTCATAGCACTAAAATGCACTCTCCCAGGTCAACTTCGGTTAGGTTTAGATTGTCCGCACTTGTTGACTATTAAATTTTTGCTGCGGTGGTGTTAATACTTAAGTACCCAAATAAACTAACATATATATTTAATATAATTGCATTAAGTTATTACTCTAAAGTTTTGCTTATATAGTACCCTGTTATTAAATGAAAAATTTAGCTGTGCCTCAGTTGTGTCTTGTTTTCAGATTAATTAAGGGTGATGGAGAGGTGCTAGAAGAAATAGTTTCCCTGGATAGACACAAACAAATTAACAGGCAGGCAACACAAGCAGATGGTGCTTTCTTTCAGGCACATACAGTTGACAAACTTGCATTTAAGAAGAGTTAAGTAAAGTGATGTATCTGCTTTATCTTGAGCTGCTTATTTGATGTTTGAGCATTATTGGTCTGCAGGTGATAACAGTAGGTTATGTGTTACATATATTATTTTGTTGCATTTTACATGGATAACTCATAGATAATACAATTGTGTGTAAATGTTTCTTTTACTATGAAAAGAAAGTAAGTATGCTATTTTTATGTTTGTATATTTTTTATTTCAGAAGTTAAATGACCCATGTTTTACAGAATTTATTATGCTATTAATGCTACATCTAACAAAACATGTGCGATAGTACCTCCAGAATCATATCAGTATATTATTTAGTTGTCAAATTTTTGTGTACTTTGCACTATACACGTTTTTACAGCTTAACTATAGATTTTCCTGGCTAACATATAAAATATGTATTGTACTTTAAATTTACTGCACTAAAATAGTAGAGATATGATTACAAACAAAATTATAGTGTTTATACTTGATATTTTATAATGTAAAAGGTACATCAAATTTTGTGGATACCTACCTAAAGCACTTTCGGGTGAAACTTATCAAAAAGGTCCAATAGAGTTAAGATACTCAAAATTATTTTCTTTAACATTGTTACTAAATTAAAAGCCACAGTAGTTATCAGTCATCTACAAATATTGCCATCATTTGTATCATCATCAAACATCAGAATACACTAATTCAAAAAAAAAAACAAATGATAACTAAAATGTCATATCTAGTATATAATCAAGGGAGATGATGCATTTTGTGTTTATACAAAGGGTAATCTCCGGAGCCACATTACCTATTTGAAAAATTCTTTTACCGATTCAAAGGTATTCTGGATTCACATAGGCTATATGGTAAAAAAATGTTTCTTTGCCTCAATGCGATAATCTCAAAAACTCAAATATCCTATAATTGAGGATTCGATTTCTGATTGTGAACATAAAAATCAAATTTCTCAAAAAGAAGTGAGGTTAGGTTGAGCTGCCAGTTAGTGTATAATATACTAGGTTTTATTTAAAAAAAATTCTACATAAACTTGTATTCTCATTTTGTCTTGAATAAGTAAATATGATATACATACATACCTATAATCTAATATTTCAGATCATATATTTAAAAACAGTCCATAGGAAAAGCATGATGCAGATTGGTGTTGCAAGCAAACTTGCTTAAGAAGTAATATATTAATAAATAAACACATATACATAAATAAATAATAATAAATGAAGTAGGTGTATGTAATAATAAATAATTTTTTACACAACTATTCACACATAGAAAGTGAGATTTCAACTAAATAAAACACTAGTTATAAATCAATAAATTATTTTATTTATCTACCTATGACAATGTTTGCATTATAGCTCATCTTTGGTTGCGGCTAACTCCTTTTCTATCTCGTTCTGACTATTTTCCTTTGCTGTGTCTTGTTCCTGTTCTACTGATAATGTATTTTGTTCTATGAAAGGTACTTTGACATCTGTTTCGAGATTCTCCAGATTATCATTGACCAATGTAATAAGATTTTCTAGAGATCGCTCGCCATGATCCATGCTGACTATCTTCTTATTTTTATATAGCACTAACGTAGGTAGGACACTTATCTACGGAAATATAAAAAATTAACAATAATCTATACATAGTGACATATTTTATGTATAATTTTTACATAGCTTCATAACTTAAATGAATTCTGTTTTGAAGGAATACTACACTCATAGACATATTAAGAGGAAGGCCGAAAAAGGGGAAAAGTGATATGAAAATACATTTATTTACACATTATAAGCTTTTGAAGTTTGTTGAACAGAATCAATTAATTAAATTAACATTTTTCAACATATAAAAAAAAATTGAGGCAGTAAAGCTTAATACCTTAAATTACCTAATACTGGAATAAGAATATAGACAGTATGAAATAAAAAAATATTTTATGTTATTCTACCTTTTTTTCAATTCCTCTAAATATATCCACGAGTGTATATTGTTTCATACACTTCAATCTCAGAAACAACCTCTGCTGCAGATTTTTACTGCCGAATGTCTATCTCATGATCATCATATAGATGACAATAAAGGTAATGACACTTATAATTACACTTAAAGCCCCCTCCCATACAAAGTTATGCAAGTTTCCTCATATTTAATGTTGAATCCAGCTAATATAAGACTGATAAGAAATCTACCTAACATACCTTTTCCGATTCGCATACCAGTTTTGACTGTACACAGTCTAAGTCGCCAATAATAACACGCTCTTCGTTGAGAAACTTCTCACCCAGCTGAACCCACAGAGGGTTTACCTGCATGCAGTGTGCACACCTGGAAATTTATTATCAATTTTTAAATTTATATTTAATTCGATTAAGTTTAAGACATGAAAAAAATTGTGTGTCTAAATGGACCGCAGTCCAGCCACCCTATCTTGAGTGGTTACCACAATCCATGTTGGCAGCTTAATATAAATCAGGGCGTCTGCTTGTCAACTGTCTTATTGGTCCTTCAACCGAATATTTCATAGCTGATTCTAAAAGGGTAACTAGCTACGAAAATAAACAAAATGCGAGCATAAAGCAAGAGTTCTATAAGGATTAACGTAGTTGATATAGAGTGTAGTGAACTGCAACAGGGGAAATGTGATGTTGTTGCCTTATCTATTGTTCAATAGGATGCAGGGGAAGTTGGTTTGTACTAAGGTATGAGAGCGACCTCTTACTCCATCAAAATTCTTAATTAAACAACCGACAAAGCATAATTAATACTATATTAGGTCAAAGCAATGGACTTACAAATTTAATTACAAAAATAATTCAATGTCAAAACTCAAAATATATATATATTTTTTAATTTAATATCAAACAGTTATAAACATACATAATTAATCGATTGCAAAAACCTAGAAGGGTTTGTCCGCAACCGTAGTCTCTATATATAGTTCTACACTACAAACCATACAATAAATTCGCAGTACCCATTGACATATCTATGTACCTGCTTACAAACTCCGCACGGCTCCACTGCTATAGAACAGGTTTAGTATTATAATTATAATAATAATCAAAATATTATATTTACCATGGAGCAAAGAAGTGAACAAACACTAAATCCTTATTCAGGAAAGTATCGAAAGTCTCTTCTGATATTCTGGCCACTGGTAGTGCTTTCTTTGTGTTAAAGAATTTTTCAGGATCGTGATTCTCAACTAATGCCATTTTTTCTATATATTCTTGGAGCCCTTGTAAAGTATTCTCAGTTGTGTATCCCATCTGAAAAACAAATAATTTAAATAAAATAATGAGAACCATTATGATAAAACAGATAAAACCAGTATATTTAAACAGTTACATATAATTAATTGAGTAGAACAGCAACAATCTAATACTGTACAAAAATTTTGGGTCATCTCTATAATATATATAGAGGTACAATTGCTACAGAAAGTAATAAATTAAATGGGTTTTGTTCTATATTTAAGCAGTAGTGATAGCCTAGTGGGTTGAATGTTGATCTCCTGTACCAGAGAGGTTGTTTATGTTACATACCTCTGATCAATAAAATTATGTGCATATACCAAATTAATTATCACTTGCAACGGTGAAAGAATACAAAACATTGTGAACCTGCTCACCTAAGAGTACTCCATAATGTTTTCAATGGTGTATGAATTCTAACAACCTATATGGTTAAATCAGAGAAAACATGATTTGTATGTTCACACCTGCAACTATTGTTGCCTTATAGTCTTAAGCCATCATCATACATTGCTCATGAAAATTAGTGCAATGATTATTTCAATTATCACATTTAGAATAACAGACAAACTTTGTATTATCTTTTGTGAAGTTAATTGATGATTTCATAGTTTTCAGTTTTATAGTTAAATAAAGTGCATAAATGTAGTAGTTTTCAAATTGGGTATTGCAGTTCTACTTACAACTCTGCCATTGACAATCCAAAGTAAAAAGGGGTATTGTTTGATCTCAAAGTTTTTGCAGGTTATCTCATTCTCCAAGCAGTTGATCTTGCCAATCTGGATGTATTTGTTGTGAGCATATTGAACTGCAAGGTCAGCCCATATTGGAGCTAATCTCTGCAATATGTTGACAGTTATAAGAGAAAAATAAAAAACACATCATTGTTAAAACATTGACTATTATGGCTCTCTTATCATGTATTTCAAAAACAAGAAATAAATTGAATTGAATATTTAATTGTCTCATTTCAAAGAGAAAAACTTATGTCTGTATCATATATGTACAGATTAATCCCTTTGTCTTACTTCATCCTGCATGTATTTCCACATTTTTTTTTATTATAACTGTTAGCGTGTTGCAAATAAAACTCGGAAAGGTTTCGAGGTCCGTATATTAATCGCCAAATCAGTCGTTTATATTATAAAATCTATACTACTAATAGCGGCGTGATAAACGAGATATTAAATCTCTGCGCGAATATCCTTGTCTCACTCTAACAGCCATATACATATGTGGAGTTTCTGGGCGAGCGCTCAGTGACCGCAGCGACTCTGAAGGCAATGTACACGTCAGTCGTGTTGGGATATGTTGTAGGTACATAACCATTAATTTTCATAATCGTTTTGATATTCCCGGTATAAAAATTATAGTGAAAAATATTTATGGATATTTTTTCTGAAGTAAGGTTTTCCCATGAATTAAATAGTTTCTCATACGTAATCAATCCACAATTTATAAAAAAAAGCCTAAAAAAACTCTTATTGACACAAATTCTTGAGCCCTCTGAATCTTCTTTCGCCTCCCTGCAACCACAACCACCCTAGTCCAGCAGTATCATGTCTCAGAACACAACAACATAACAATGATTATATGGCAGAAAATTAATATGCAATCATGAAAAATAATAATTACCTGTGATTCTTTACACCATGGTGCATAGAACATAATAAAGTGCTGGCCCTTGACCAAGAACTTTTCAATGTTTTGGTCAGTCAAATATGCCATACCACTGTATATTTGCACCTCGGTTTCTACTTTTTTTTCTTTCTGTCAAAGAAAACTTTGTTAAAGATGTTTATTTAATTAAATTTAATTTTTGATTGTATTTAAATTTCAATTAATTATATTCATTACGCACATCGTCATACTTATTAAATACTTCACTGAGAAATAGAGTTAATGTTGGCATATCTCTTGTATCTTTATACTCAATCGGCATGAAGGAATGCTTGTGGAAATACAGCAATGTAGGAAAACCTGTGAACAATTAATTTATACTTTTGCCTTTGTAAAATGTATACTTGGAAAATAACTGTTTGTTATTTTAAAATAACTAACTAAAGCTTTTGCTTGTGGCAAATATGATAATTCACATCAATACACTGTGATAGGGTTGTTAAATTGCCAAGTATGAGCTTAAAATAACATGAAATAATTTTTATGGTTTATTTATAATGCTGGATCACTAGTTCTAGTTTAAATACAGATCTATTCACGACTTCCATCTTGGTCAATGATACCACTTATACTGCATAGGTACATACACAAAATACTTGTCATCAAATTGCTATGTTCACTTATTTGCCAGTAGTGACTATAAATAAAACTGGTTTGTTGAACAAATAAGAATACTAACTAATAACAAAAGCAATTACTTTAGTACTAGGACTTAATAATAGCTAGGCAATTTAAATGCATTTCTTTACATAATTATAATTTGTAGTTATATTCGAATGTCAAAAGATTTACCTGTGATGACAATTTCATTGCACAGGTTAGGATATAAGGTACAGTCGACTTGAGCGATAGCAAACTTTGATTCCTTAGTATTAACCAGTTCAGCAAGTGCCTTCCATGTTGACATAAATTCTGTACAATAACGACACCTATAAATAAAATAATAATGTTCAGGTTCATATACAAACGCGAATTAATTTATATAAACAGTATTTTTCCAAATGATTAAATATACATCGAACAAATATTTCAAACAAAATGGAAATAGAAAACTGACCATGGTGCGTAAAACATTATGAAGTTCCCATCTAAGTCTTCAACTTGTTGCCTGAAGGTGTCTGGATCGTACTCATACACAGAGTTTTCATCAGGAAAAACAAAATGTGGCAAAAATAAAAACAACGTCAATATTTGTTTTAACTTAACACTCCTCATTTTCGAAGCAATGCAAAATTATTTTTGTCTTGATCAAACGTCTTGAAAATATGTGGTGGTAATAAAACACTTATTTTTATTTCTACTTATATAACTATTATACTTATTAAAATTAATTCAGTTAATTTCATTAATCTCTATAACATGGACATTGCATTAACTACAAAAAAATATTATTTTAAACGATTTGATAAGTACAGTGTGACATTGATGTTAACAAATTGACAATAATAGATGTATAGAGCAACATCTGAGTCAGCGACTTTATAGTCTGTAACATTAATATCCGCAGACTTAGGAGTACTCATAAATTTCATATTTAGTTTAAACTCTTACCATTGACCCTATTGGGTATATCTAATGGGAGATCTTTAATTTCCCAAAACAGTAAATTCGAGCAACTTGTAGGAGGAAATATAGCTAGCCAGGTAGACAAGCAAACTAGCTTTTAATAAAGAAAAATATCCTATTTTAAATGTATTATAAAAATTAATCTGCTAATGAGTGGCGAGAAAAATAAGAGACTCGTTTAACATATTCAAAACGGAACTTGGTTAGTAAATGCACTAATTTATTATCGGTAATGAACGATAATAATTAATGGCTCATATGAAAACAATACGTTAAACGGGTTTGTACGTCTCATAGCAGTTAAAATATTTTGGTAAATTTTAAAGTGAACAGTGTGCTGACGAATTTTTCTGTATTTATTAGCAAATATGTACTCATGTAAGTGAAAGCGGTGTCTTTTTTGAGAATAAATTTATTTAAATCTAAATCTTTGGAATATTTTCGAGTGAAAAGCATTAATTTTTAGCTGTCAGATTCCCATGAGACTCACCTAATTAAATTTATTATTTTTTCATTGGAGTTGGTTTAAAGACAAAAAAAGTAAAATATGATAAAAAATTAGTATCTGAGAAATCTTCATAATAGTTTTCATGATAATAAATTGTCAGTTAAAATAATATTTGTTCTGTGTATTACAGAGTATTATTTTAGTATCTATTAGGTACACAATTATTCAATGACAGATTAACAATTATTATAATTTACTTGTTTATTCTCCTGTTATTACATAAAATTAAATCTTGAAATGTAATTGATAAGTCACCTCCTCTGTGTTTCTTTTTTCAAGACAATCGAAGCGATTATATTTCTGACTACATATATATGAGTCAGTCGAAGGTAAATAGGTTAATTTAAAGATAAAGTGATTATAGATGAAATCAAGTTAATTAGTCTTTTTCAAGTCAAATTGTACTAAATAGTTATAAGTTTTTAACATTACTCAAATTATATTTTATTGAATAATTTATATCCATAAACTTAAAATTGAAATTAAAATCTTAACACATAAAAATCGGTAACACTTGTTATTTCTCGGTTTCTATAGTCTGTTTCTTCTCATATAGATTGATAATTAATTATTTTAGTTGACTTTTTTAAAGATATGTATATTATTTTATGTTTTTTGTTATTTTATTTCCATAATTTTAATGAAGAGTAAAATATGATGTTTTTAATTTAGCAATTTCAGATAAATAGAAAATCAGTATGAATCGTAAACGTCAAATTAGCGTAGCTTTTTGAACACACTAAAGAATGTGGTAATTCTTCAAAATGGTCGCTTTGTATGGTTTGCCAACTTGCATGTCTGTGTTTTAGAGTTCTTTGTTTTCGTTATTCTGTCGATATTTTCTGATAACGAGACGCAAGCTTAGCGTGTTCATCGCTGTCTTGTGTATGCATGAATATAATTTCTGGAGTCCCAATATGTGTTGTGTGTGAAAGATGTCATCGGTAATGTGAGAGCACTCGTCTAGCATTTTTATTTTGCGGGATAATGACGTTTAGGATTCCTATTCGGATTTGCGAAGAGTGAGAAATTTTCAGGTAAGTTATTCATTTTGTAGCATTTGTAACCCTTAACTGCAGTTTACGCTACGTGAAAAACAAAGCTGACTCTAATTTTAATATTCTCAGGTCTATGTCAAAATTGAATTGCACTGAACATTCCTTCAATTTTTTATTCTACTCTGTTTTTAATGAAACTTGTGTTAAGATTAGGCATGCAACACACACATTTGTTATTGTTTTATTAGCATCACAGTGATTTGTTTTCAATGTATATAGACAGTTTTCTATTTACGAATTCGTTCTTGTAAACTTTTGACATATTTACCGAGATTCATCCAGCTTCAAAAACGTAATAAACGATGGGAGCCACATAAATATCAGTATTCATAAGATAAGTTTACTAATTTTGTTTGTTTGTCTCATAATCCTAATGATGTGAACTTTCTTTTTCAGTGTTATTTACGATTTTCAATACCGTACACTAAAGAACTGTTAAAAGGATCAAAACATTAAGAGAATCGTGGAATCTATTAATCATTGCGGCAATACTATAATAATTATTAAAATACTGATTATTGAGCAGTATAAATGCGAATTGTGAGTGGAAAGTGTGGGAGCAGTGTGCTCATGTAATGGGAGGGGTGGGGTGAGAGGTGAGGCGCTGGGGCGCGGGCGCCATGAACCCGCCGGCGCCCGGCAAGACGGCCACGCGCTCCTCAGGGTACAACCAGAAGGCGCTCGCCGAAATCCGTAACTCATTACTCCCATTTGCTAATATTGGGAGTTCTGAACCACCTGGCTCATCTGCAGCAAGCACTGTAAGTTCTGGAGTGAGTTCCGGATTCAGCTCATCGTCAGGAAACGGGCTTGATAAAGATCTGAATGTGCTGCCACAATCATTAAATCAACTTATTGCACTTGGATATGATGAGGTATGAGTCTATTAAGTTTGCTTATATATTGATATTGCTATATTTTGAAGAGTTATTATGTTAGTCACCAATTTTAAAATAGTTTAACTGGATTTTCCTGACTATGTATTTTAACATGTAAAAAATTCATTAAAATAATATATTAGACTGAAATTTATATAGTTTTTGTCTAATATTGATGCTAAAAGAAAACAAAACCTATATGTGTATATCCTATATTGTATAAGATGTGAAAGAAAGTGATATACATATTTGCATGATTCACAATAAAAAGAAGTTATATGGGAATTATAATTTTGGATATTTTTATAACATGATATAACCTGGAATTTTGAGTCTAGCAGTATATAGAATATACACTTAGGGTTATGCATCCTACATAACAAATGTATTAAGAATTTGCATTTTATCAACTTGATAACAAAGTAAATTTATAGGTATTATTTTGGTAGTAACTCCATCAGTCATGCTAGTAGTAGTAATTTAATGTAGTGGACTTCCATTATAATTTACAAAAGAAAGCTTAGTATATGTGGCAATATTCATTTAATTAAGAAAATGTATTTAAAGTACTCTTTAATGTGCTAGTTTTTTGTCCAATTTTTTTTAATGTCCAAGTTGTCGATTATTTTTCACTCTACATAGTGCAACAATTGCTGTACTATTTATTGCCAATATATTTTATAGTAGTCAATGTCCAGCCAGCTAGATTTCCAAATGATTTATTCCACGATGACTTTAACTGCAATATTGCTGTATACAGTCTTTGCTCTGATGTGAAGGTGCATCTCTTTTTCCTCCCTGGCTTCCCCCTGGCTCGTCCTGCTGTTGCGCCGCTGTCTCCTCGCACGCGCACTTACACAACTAAACTGTTCACCATGTGTTCTACGATTAGGGAAGTTGTTTTGTATCTGATGTTTTTTTTCTGGTTGTCATGGCCAAAACGAAATTTTGAACTTTTTCAACTAAATGTGTCTATCTGTCCTGAATTATGGCTAGTGCGTATAAAAATACTTTAAGAAGGATGTTTGGGCCGTAAATGCCTCGAAATTTAATGTACTGACTGAAGAGGCATACAAAAAATTTAGAAACTTGGAAACATGAGATATATAGTTTAATATAACTCCATGTGTACAAACCTGTATACAGGCCACTTAACAGAGAAACATAATTACAGATGAGCAATTCATTAAGTATTATGATTTGTAAAAATTTGTATAAGTATTAATATATTTTAAATTGAACTATGGGCATCCAAATCCATCTTTCATGTTATATAATTGTTGTACTTACTTAATTCATATGAGCCTGACTAGTTTTAAACTTCTCTGAAGTCTTTGTTTATGAGAAACACATGCCATTCGGAGAATTTGCCTGTGACTTCAATATAGTCATATAATTCACAAAATAATCAGTCTACAAGTTATAATTTGGATTACAAATCATAAGCAATATTTGTATAAATACAATGTTTTATCAGGTCAAAAAGAATTACGTAATAATTGGATGAACAATGAAGAAATTGATGCATTTACAATTTTGATTTAAGTATTATTTATTGAAAACTCAAAATAACTAGAAAAAGAGCTGTTTAATGTTATATGTGGTTACACATCTTATTGGGATTAATCACCGATCTGCATAACTGCTCCAGCTAATTTAATAATAAGAATAAAATAAAAATAAAGTAGTTAAAATTAGTGTTGTACTGTTTTTGGTGCCTTAAATGTTTTTATTTTAATTACAGAGAAAGTGGCATTTGTGATTGCTATTTGGTTTTAAACAGATTTTTATTGCCATAGTGCATAGCATTTAAATGTTTACCATTCAAACTAAAAATAATTGATGATATAATATTAAATTCTTATTAAATAAAATTATTTTTTACCATTACAGGATCCTGCCATAAAAGCTCTAAAGTTTACTGGAGGGAGGTTTGATGCTGCAGTTGATCACTTGTCCCAGAGACAGCAAGAGCCTCTCAATGGAGTGCTGAAGTCTAGTACAATAAGTGCTCTGAGCACGAAACTAATAAGAAAACCGAGTCTAGAGCGCGAAATTAATCTTCATAGAGGAAGCCCTGCTCTCGATTCAGGAGCGGGGAGTTCCAGGTCGGATAGCCCTCGGCAACCCGACGCTCCCCATCCCCATGAGAAGTTGAGTCGACAATACTCACCGTCGAATTTCTCCGAGCCACCGCCCCCACCGCCGCCACGATGTCCTTCCACGCCCCCCGTGCCGCCCTCTGTGCAGCAACTTATGAAACGCATGTCTCCAGCACCTCCTCTCCCCCCTGCACGAGGAACGAGTCCCGTAGCCTCCGGCGCACCAACGCCCCCCGCGAGGCAACCTATGATAGTCCAAAATGGACCCCAAGTTCAACAACAGTTGACTCAACAAATTCAGGCCTTGAGCATTTATCAAACGGGTGCGGCAGGTGCAGAACTCCCTCCTCCTTATCCCCTCTCCGGCGTTCCTCCGCCGCCTTCCTACTCCGTTTCGATGCAAAATCGACAAAGCCCCACTCAGTCCCAAGACTACCGGAAAAGTCCATCGTCAGGGATATATTCAGGAGGCACTTCGGCCGGATCACCGAGTCCGATTACAGTGACGCAATCGACCGGCTCGGCATCGGGGATGACTCGCCCTACGCCTATTCAGTCGTGGACAGCGAGACAAGCGGTCCAAGCTCCTATAATTATGCAATCTGTAAAAAGTACGCAAGTCCAGAAGCCAATATTGCAGACTGCCATCGCACCGGTCGCTCCCCAACCAGTCGCGAGCTCCGTGCAACCGCCGCCGCCTTCGTATGCTAGCTCGATCCAACAGAAGCAACAAGCTACACCGCCGAGCTATCCGTTAGCCCCAAAACCCTCATCTCCAGGCTCCACGCCGCCCGTTATTCCGACGGCGACCACACCCACCGTCCCGACTACGGAACCGCCTAGTTACGCTATCACTATGCAAGCTTTGGCTGTCCAGCGAGGAATGCACCCGATTCCACCTCCGCCATACGGTAATCAAAACGATAATACGACTACCGTCAATTCCCACCATTCGCCCCTGCATAAAAAGTTTTCTAACAACTGCGATGTAAAGGGAGAAACGTCACAAGGACACGAAATCAAATGTCCCAACCAGAATTGTAATCTGTTGAAAGATAGTATTGTGCCGTCGGGTTCAGACAAAAGCTCCAATGGTTCGACGGAACGTCGGCCAAAAGGTTTGCCCGATAAAATTAGACATCAGTCCCCAATACCTGAGCGGAAGAACATCAGCAAAGAAAAGGAGGATGAAAGAAGAGATTGTAAAGTTAGAAATTATTCACCGCAAGCGTTTAAATTTTTCATGGAGCAGCACGTTGAGAATATACTAAAATCTTATAAGCAACGAACTTACCGTCGTATGCAATTAGAAAAAGAAATGAACAAAATAGGTTTGAGCGCTGAAGCGCAGTGTCAGATGAGGAAGATGTTATCACAGAAGGAATCTAACTACATCAGGTTGAAGAGGGCAAAAATGGACAAGTCCATGTTTACAAAGATAAAGCCTATTGGAGTAGGTGCTTTCGGGGAAGTGACGTTGGTGAAAAAGATTGATACTAGTCATCTATATGCCATGAAAACACTTCGTAAAGCTGACGTACTGAAGCGAAACCAGGTGGCACACGTCAAAGCCGAAAGGGACATATTGGCGGAGGCCGATAACGAATGGGTAGTGAAATTATATTACAGCTTTCAGGATAAAGATAATTTATATTTTGTGATGGACTACATCCCGGGCGGTGATTTGATGTCGTTGTTAATAAAATTGGGTATATTCGAGGAGAATCTGGCGAGATTTTATATTGCGGAGCTCACCTGTGCAGTGGAGAGTGTTCACAAGATGGGGTTCATCCACAGGGATATAAAACCCGACAATATTCTCATAGATCGTGATGGGCATATTAAGTTAACAGATTTCGGGTTATGCACAGGATTCAGATGGACGCACAACTCTAAATATTATCAAAGGAATGGTGAGTTTTCTTGCCTACAATATTATAAAATCGTATGTATGGGTTTCTCCTTACAATTGCAGTCGTCTCAAGAATATCCCATTATGCCGTCCCAGTGTAGATTGGTGAAGTTAGTTGTACTAGAAAACATTGGTAAGGCTTTGAACATCCAGAGGCCTTAGATTAGAATTGGTATTACAAGAGAAGCATATCAGCCAAGATCAACTACTTAGTTATAAGACACCTTCCCTTTGTTCAATTAATGCAATGCTTATATTTTTCTATTATTTTTTACATTGTAGTTTTATATTTTGCTATTTAATTAATACAGAGGTCAATCTGGAGTTAAAAATTGCCATTGCAGTCCATGGACACGTGTCAGGGTTGGATTAGTACTTGGGTTTTGGATTTTCAAAGTGTTTGTTCATCACAATTAGGTTATCACCAACTTCACACGATACTACAGGTGACAATTGTATCGTCTTGGTCTACGGCCCAACAAACCTTACAGAAGAACCTGATCTACATGGAACTACCTTGGTTTAGTACTATTTGTTTTAGTAACTTGGTTCAAGGCATAAATCCTGATAATCTTACACAAGATGTTGCCTCATATTTCAGACCATGGCCGGCAAGACTCAATGGACCCGGTGGACGGGGAATGGGGTGCGATGGGCGAGTGTCGATGTCACCAGTTGAAGCCACTGGAGAGGCGGCGGAAACGAGAGCATCAGCGGTGTCTGGCCCACTCACTAGTGGGCACGCCCAACTACATCGCTCCCGAGGTGTTACAGAGAACTGGATACACTCAGCTGTGCGATTGGTGGTCCGTGGGCGTTATTCTCTATGAGATGCTAGTCGGATCGCCGCCATTTCTGGCCGCAACGCCGGCCGAAACTCAGTTTAAGGTGGGTGCTTTGAAATGTTTTTATACGCCATTTGTACCTAGAGTATATATGAAATTATTAAATTCGAACTAGGCCTATACAAACACTGTCCTAAAATCAAACAACAATTCAAGCAATCTTAGAAGAATAAGCGGTAAGAAACTTCCAAGAAGAATATATTCTACGTACATCTATATCTAGTCCTTATGATTTTTAGAACTGGGAAAAGTGTTGGGATTTGTATTAACATTAAGACCCAATATGCTGTTTCTCCAAAATTTTTGTACTTATGATGTACATTCGTTTTTTCAGGTGATAAATTGGGAAAGCACCCTTCACATACCGGACGCGGCGAATCTGTCCCGCGAGAGCATGGATCTCATACTCCAGCTATGTTCCGGCCAGGAAACTAGGCTAGGGAAAGATGCCAACGAGGTGAAGAATCACCCCTTTCTCAAGAGCATCGACTTCGAAAAGGGCCTCCGTAGGCAAGTCGCGCCGTACATACCGAAAATCGAATACCCAACTGATACATCAAACTTCGATCCGATCGACCCTGACAAGCTCCGGAACTCGGCCAGTTCGGACTCTAACAAGTCCGATAGCGAGTTACTGGACAACGGCAAGACGTTCCACGGCTTCTTCGAGTTCACCTTCCGAAGGTTCTTCGACGACGGATACACGAACAAGATAAACCTAGACGATAACGACAACCAGGGCCCCGTGTACGTCTGAGCCGCGCACTGACGCGGGGAAGTGATCCAACGGAAAAATTGTAGTTGCGATATGGATTTTTGTCTCATTCTCGCGCCGAGAATTGTCATACTAATTGTCAATATTGAAAAATTTGAATTTAATATATAGGTATTAGTAATAATTATTGGTATAAATAAAACTGAAATATCCTTTGGTGTCCGTGTAAATAAAAATGTTGAATATTCATTAAAAAATATTTAGTGAGAAAGCCAGGTTGTGATTTGAAATTATTGTATTAGCATTTAATGTAATATGTTTTAAATTATTTGGAAATGACAAAATGGGTAATGACTAAATTAAAAGGTTCAATTACATGCAAGGCAAATAATAAGTCAAAACAAGAGTCTGGAGTTCTTTATTTAATCTGGTTTTTACCTATTCATTTGAATGGTATTTATTTGACTCTTTCTTTCTTATTGCAATTCTCTGAGATGAAATGAGACGGACGTATATATCGCATCTATTATTTTTCCAGGTTCCATATCCACCCGTTAATCCGTGGCTCGGGCCGCTAGTGAAAGAGACACTGAGACTAACTTGTAGGATTTTTTTTACGAAGTGTGTGCCTTTGACTCTCTCTATTAAAACGTTAGTTCTTTTTTTTGTAAACATAACGAATGTAACGTATTTAAATACTTTAATTTTAATACCGTATTGTTAATAATCCCGGTGATAATGTTGTAATATTGTATCGTTATGTATTTTGTAAGAGTAATCTTATTTAATTGTAATATATGTAATGAATGGATCACATTAGCGCGTAACCGGTGTAACAATGGTGCTCTTACCGCGTGTAGCGCGGCGGCGCTGCATGCGCCGGACAAACCTTGTTCCATTCACTGTATGATATTTTTGTAACTAGAGAAATTATTTATGATATAAGAACAAGCTTACACCGTTTAGTGAATGATCGGACACTATATTTTCTTACGTATTTATCGTGTTAGGACGGTTATAAATGTGTTTGTTTATATTAATGTAAACCTAACTTATGAAGTCATTTACATTTAACAGAATCGCAGACTTTCGGTGAGGGAGGTGTGTCGTTGTGCTTCCGATGTTGACTGCAGGACTAGTGGATGGTGCCTTATTAAATGTACATTAACTTTTTACATCGATTAGGAATGTAAATTTAGCCAAGGAGAATCGGCGCGGACCAAATTGCTCCTGTGTTCATAAGTCAATTTCGTGTAGAGTGCAATATGTATTTATTAAGCTGAAAAAATGCTCGCATTTCATAATTGCCACCTGTCTTGGTCGACGTACAATCCGCGCACGACCAGTCTTCCGACCTCATGTACAATAGCGCTAAATGTGACCATGTTATCAGAGATTGAGTAGAGCCAAATATAAATTGATTTATGATTGTGAATTTATTCCAATGTTTACTCTCGAATCGATGCAAGCGCACGATTGTTCTGTTTGGAGTGGGAACCAAGTCAGATTTCATCCAGATTCCCGAAGAGCAGGTATTTTGAAATCGAGTTCAAATCGAAAACCAAATTCAAATCTTATTCCAGCTGTAATCGTAAGCCGCCTGTACTGCTTCGGTTGAAGCAGTATTGATTCTGCCTACTAGCTCTGAGAGTACTTTTCCAGTCGAATTTAAGTGTAAAAATGAGGCAATGAAATAATTATCACTAAAGATTCTTCTAATTTGTAGTTGGCAAACAATAACAAGAATGAACAAAGAAGCCTATGTAATGAAAGTTTGCACTCTGTGAGGAACAACACCTCATTTGTACAGTATCATACATGAGTCACTTCAACCTTAAATTATGTGTTATTGAATGTAAATTGTTTTATTCTAAAATGAAACATGCTTATAAGAAGTAAATGAAAATAAAATATGGGAATTTTGTTGATTTCTTTTGTTTGGTACACCTGATGATATAAACGGCTTCTATATATTTCTCTCTCTCTCTCTCTCTCTCTCTATATATATATATATATATATA
>PDGT01000013.1:580936-612155 GCA_003671415.1 Megathymus violae | reverse complement strand
ACATATATATAAATTGGCTTCTATATATATATATATACATATATATAGAAGCCAATTAAAATAGAATTCGTATCCACTATAATCTTGACCCCTATGTTGCGGGTGGCATTGTCAAACAACGTTACAGACAAATCACACCAACCAGCGGCGACGCATCCAAATAATAATAAATATAAATATAAGTTCACAGATATTCAATACTTTACCCCATTAACACCTCAAGGTGAAGTAATTTTCGTTCGATTGCAACAGGTTATAAATGCGAGTATGATATTAATTTTGAAATGGAAGATAGCACCCATACTTTTTTTGGCCCGTAACTTAATATATGGGTGAACTATTAAATAAGCTTTGTTTAAACTGTGCAACGAACATTTTACATCAATGTTCCCATGGTGCTATTGGTGTGATATGAAACCCTCCAAGAAATTGATCTATAGTTTCCTTCTGCCTGACAATGCATTGGTGGCGCCCTTTATGTCATGGTTATAGGTACCGTCGGTACTAAACAACGATGTCCAGAAAAAGGGATAGGGCATTAATGCTTGCCCCTTTTGCACCGCGAGATGGGAGGGTGGGGTAGGGAGATGTTTTCTAGAACTCGAGGGTAGATCCGTTCGTTTGCCTGCTCAATGCAAGAATGAAATTATTGCAGTTTGTCCAACATGACATCAAGTTCTTATGAACCAGTATAAACAGGAGTCTACTGTTGACGATCAAATAATGTATAATATAAAAAAACTACCCACAAAATTAGTTTTCGTCTTTAATCCAGCCTATATATATACTCCAAAGATTAGTATTAGGTGAAAACTTGAGTTGTGTCTCGTTAGTGTAAGTTTCTTACCCTTAAATATCTGATGAGAATGAACATTAATCATTGATTACATTATCTATGCAACGCAATATAACAAATATAAATCTTAAATGACCGAAGACAGCTGGTATGTAGATTTGTGCAATATGGTTAATGCTAACTAATCTTCCAATAAAAATTCTTGTACACGTTGATTGAAGTCTTCGGCGAACCGTAAGTGAATAATATGCTTTCCTTCAGGGTAAACGTGTAATCTGTAAGAAGAAAAGAACTAATAGGCATAATATATTAATAATTTACAGTATCATAATTCTTAAATCTTCCAATCAATATCGCCTCTCATCCCGCGTTGAGACTATATTTAGTCACATATATAATGTAATGGTATATATTTAATCAATTTTTGCGATTAAATTTAATTATAAATTATAGGTATATAAATTTTTGTTGAGTTAATATACCATAATACTTAGTAATATCTCATTGCGGAGTCAGTAGTGATTTCCAGCTGTGAGATTCGAGAATCACTTTATGTCAACATCATTGTGTTTTAAACTATTGTACCACTAAAAATACATATTATACAATGGTGCTGCGAGTATACAGAACCATACCTTGACCCTTGTATGCTATTGTGCAGGGTATACACATTGGCTTTATCGATTAAGGGGTCTCTTTCACCATGTAAAATAAAAGTCGGGCAGCAAATTTTTTTCAGATCTTCTAAGCGTAGAATAATGCCATCGTTAGTTCGATGCACAGTTTTCAAGACGTCTACAACCTGCACACAAAGCTTGGCTAATCTTTCTTCACCATACAATTCTATCCTGGGCTTACGCATTTCTTCAGACCACGCACTTATGTCTCTCAGTTCTGAAATAAACAGATTTGAATACTGAAACTGGAAAAAGTAACAAAGCAAAAAATGCAATATAATGTTAATCGAGACCGGTCATAACCAAAGACCTACTACCTACCTAGAAAAAAACGATCTCCTCAGCGACCGATAGTACGGATTTCGCCGAAACCGGTCGACTTGAGACCTTCTAGCGTGTACTACTGACTTGTGCGGCGAGGCCTTCGAGAAAAACGGGCAGACGCTCGCCGTTTCCCTCGATGTCTCGAAGGCTTTCGACAGGGCTTGGCACGCTAGCCTGTTAAGCAAGCTTCCAGCGTATGGTATTTCCGCTGACCTTATCGTTTGGATAGAGGACTATCGTAGTGAACCTACCACCTGTACGGACGACACGGTTTGCGTCCTCGTTTATTATGCGCACTGCAAAGGACTGGAATAACTTGCCCGCATCGGTGTTCCCGGTTACATACGATGTGGGAGTCTTCAAGAGGAGAGTGAACAGGCTATTATAAGATAGTGCGTTCACCGTCGTAAACTTCATCACCACTTACCATCAAGTGGGATTGTTGTTAAACAATAAGTTATGTAAAAAAACATATCTTATAAGAATTAATGTATAATATTAATACTCAACTAAAATAAGTAGTGTAAATTAAACATTACTCGCTAAAAAGCTTTGAGAAAACATTTAACGATTTAAGCAGAAAGTCAATAAGTTATTTTTTCCGAAAATTGCCCAATTTTATAAGGTTTGTCGGGTTGACGTGAACGCTGTTACGGTGGTCATGATCTCTATGAGCCCCACGGATCATTGTCGCTCGGATTTGCTTATCTGGCGAGCTATCACTGTTCTTTTAACAAACATAACAGGTTTTTAAATTGGTTTCATTATTAATGACAGAAGGCCTTTTAACAAGCGGGCTCACAGCGTATTTGTTGGTTGGCAACACGTCGGCGATAGCCCTCATGTGAGGGAAGTAAAATTTTATTATCTGTTGTGATTGATAAATAAGAAATTGTAACATACTTTTATAAAATTCTACCTCTTGCTTCAGTATGCATGAGCGTGCTCCCCACACAACTAACTTATGTACAGCTTCAGGGTACCTCGTTGCAAGAATTATACTTGTCACGCCTCCATAACACCATCCCATCAGAGAGAATTTCGGAATATTTAGAGCCTGGTCAGAAAAATTAAAAACTTAATCATATTTCGTTTAAATGCCACAACACCAATCATTTATATACGTTCTGAAATGTAATAAATATACCTTTATATATACTACTAACGGCCCGTCCCGACCTCGTTCGGGTTCAACAATTTATTATTATACATATACACTTGATATACAGCCTATGTCCATCCGAAATAATGTACCTTTCTTACTTTTGTAATTACCATGTGTTGGTTAAAAGATGTACTGAGGAGTTTCTTTCACCGTTTTTTCTCCTCAGTCTTAAAGCACCTTTTCGAAACAGTAGTAGAAGAAAAAAAATTAGGTGTATAGTATTTACCTATATGATTAAATAATTTTGAATTTGAATTCAAATGGTAAAAGAATTTTTAAACAGGTGCCGTGGTTCCGAAGATTATTTTCCGCACATATACAAATTCACAAAATTCTCACTCTGTCTTTATAATATAGATCTACATATATATTAACAACCCGAAACGGTATTGTGTAACTTTTTAAGATGACCGATTGATCTCATATTTACACAATATATATAAGTTGTCGCGGCGATGATTTATAGTTCTAAAGGTTTTTATAGGCAGTACTATGAAATCAAGGTAATCACAAATTCTATACATTTAATTCAATTACCATAGCAGCTGTTGTAAGATCTGTGGACAGGATGTCACTGAATGACATTGGCGCCAAACCGAGATTCGGATAAAATTAATTCTTTGCCGTCCTTTGTTGACAATACCATATTTAGTATATAATTACTTATTACTAATTTATGGATATATGTTTCTCATATAGGTACTGTGAAATCAAGGTTATCACAAATTCTATACATTTAATTCAATTATCATAGCAGCTGTTGTAAGATCTGTGGACAGGATGTCAGTGAGTGACATTGGCGCCAAACCGAGATTCGGATAAAATTAATTCTTTGCCGTCCTTTGTTGACAATACGCTATTTAGTATATAATTACTTATTACTAATTTATGGATGTATGTTTCTCATATAGGTACCTTCATAAATTCAAGAGCAGTATCCACATCCTGTGCATAATAATTAGTACCAAACTCTCTTTCAGGAGGTCTGCTCTTCCCAAATCCGGGGGGGTCCCAGACGATCAAGGTAAACTTCTCTCTGTCGAACCCTTCAATTTGAGGCTTGAAGTCTGTCCATATACTGCCCAAGGTGCCTGGCATGCACAGAACGTTGTGCGCGCCATGACCGGCTTTTAAATAGTTTATATTATATTTTCCAATTTTTATTTTATTTTCTTGTAACATGTCCAATACCTGTAAAATGATAACTAATGGGTAGTTTGTTAATTGTTGCGGTTTGTTAATTATGTAATCACTCAATTTCCTTTCTTTAGTCGGCTTAATGATAGTAATTAGGTACTGTCGCCATGAACACAATTTTGTTAACATTAGTTTTTTTATAAACGCTTGCTTTAGAGACACTGCATTCAATATGATTGCGTCCTATTTGAAGGGTAGGACTCAATCTATTAGCGTAAATGATACCCAATTATCGGAGTCATCAAATGTGATGGGTGTACTACAGGGCTTAATTCTAAATCCTTTCCTTTAACTAGTTTATATAAACGATTTGTCATATTTCATAAAACAATTATACGGACATTGTATTATTTGCTGATGAAACCAGGGCCCAGAACCGCTTACCCTTGAAAGGGTTTTTAAATGGGTATTTTTATCACTGGTTTTGAGAAACCATTACATACTGGTAAGCCTTTCAAAGATTAACCGCTTATACGCCTAAACCTTTTGTGTGTATTAATTCCAGTTAACTCAAAACCCTCTCAAGAGGGTTTGTAGGTGACCGGTTTTGGACTAAGCGCAAGCTAAATCGCTCTTAAAATCTATGCATATGCGATCTGTTTTCGATTCAAGGCTGCTAAGCTGTTCATTTAATTAATTCGAGTTAACTCAAAACCCAATCAAAAACCCCTTCCAGGGTTTTCAACTGTAGGTGATTCTCTACTGAACGCAATCGATTTTGATCTTAAACGTGATTGTATTTGGATTTATTTTTCAGTAAAGTAAGCGGATAAATTAAGCAAATTAAAAATAACAAGTCTTTAAAAAACCCCTTCAAAACCGTATCCGTAACAACTTGGGTTGGTGGGGGTTATCTCGATCGAAACACTTATCACTATACTGACTTAGCTGATTGAAGGTTAACCCAAACGAACGAGTAACAGTCGAACGGCTTAACCCCTTCCAAAGACTTAGTCAAATTAACGGGTTTTCTGGGCCCTGGATGAAACCTCTTAAATATATAAGACTAAAAGAAATTAATTAAATTTTGACGTAAATAATGCTTTGTCCCATGTAGTTGCCCCATTGGTTTACTGTAAATAATTAAGTGTCAAATGATAAAAAATGTAAGTGTGTAGAATTTGCGCTATTAATTACGCATAAACCAGAATCCACAGCCTTTCGGTGTCACCTTAGATTGTAAACCTCGATGATGCGACGATATATCGGTTCTCGCAGATCAGTTAAGTAGGTTTGTTTATGCTTTAAGAAAAACACGACAGTTGACATAGAGATATCTAAACTTATTTATTTTCATAGTCTGATATGGTATCCTATTGTGGGGTAAAGCACCCGGCATTGATTCAATATTTGTATTGCAGAAAATACAAATTAGGATCAAAAATAAAGTCTCGTGAGTCTGCGGGAAAAAATAAAGAGATAGGTGTACTCACCGTGGCCTCTCAATATGTTTATAATAATTGAGTATTTATAGAAACAAAATGTAATATGTATAGGTAAAAAAGATAAGAATGCTCACAATCGTGAAACATTAAATAAGCATAACTTGGTAAGTCTTCATATCGCCTACAACAGGTTCAGCGTTGTTTAATGGGGCACGCCTGTGTTATTACGATAAGATCCAAAGTAATTACGTGATCAAATTAGTGGAAATTTCAAGTGGCGCTATAGATTAATATGTAAATGACAACGAAGCTGAAAACATGAGTGCCGCAGCCGATGCCGCGCGGATTCTGTTTATTCCGAGGATAAAACTTTGTAATAGTCGTATGTTGATTTAAAAGACGTCTTGAGGCGTAGATGTAAATGAATAGAATACGAATACTCATAAACTACTACGGACCAGAAACGAAGTAAGTTGTACTTATGTCAATAAGTTACTCGATATAATTTTGTAAAAACGATTATTTTTCTAATATCGGAGTGATCAATTTGTTTGGGCCTGACTTTTTTTGTAACCTATTTTAAGTCAGTTTAAGATGAATGTATGAATGAATAAGCGTGGTTTTATTATTATAAACTTTCTACTTTAAGATATTTGTATATGTAGGTACAAGGCAAGTAGCTCTATTGTAAGCAAAATATTTAGAAAAATCTTCAATCTTCAATCGATTCTGTAAAAAATTACATCTTAATTCGACGATCACTTTGACGGTGATGATACTATAATATGGCTAAAATAAAAGCGTGTATGTACGGATAATCAAACGTATATATAGTTCGCGTCATATAAAAAGAGAAAAGATTTATCGGCATAATTGGTGGTATGAGGTGAGGCGCGATGGGCAATAGCCTATGCCGTCGCGTTATTGGTTTTGTTACAGTCTGTCAGTCGACTCTAGCTTCCCAAGCTTAGTTGATATTTCGTTTGCGCCCAAAAATACAATCGCATACAAAAAAAAATTATATAATGATTTTACACAGACAAGAAAGGAAAATGATTTATGATGTATAAGTATGCCCGATAATCGATATTTTTACAACTCAATCCCAAGACATCGAATTTTTTCAACAATTTATAAATTATATTAGAATGTATTATACTTTTAAACATCTAGGAAGAGTCTCCGAGTTAAGCCCCCAATGGCATGGCGACTCCGACTCTATCACGGGGTCACCTATGCAACGCCTAGTTCAACTGCTATTCCCCATCCTAGTCACTCCTACTAAATTTTTAAAAAAAAAGGACAGCAAAAAGAAAAATAGTTGGAGTCCACAGCGGCTGCACTTCCCCTCATTTAATGTGCACTTCACGAACATACGTGGCTTGCACTCTAACCCATCATCAGTCCACCACCATCTAGAGACTCCGCGGCTTCACTTACTGTACGGAGACGCAGATTGGTTGTCCATCCAGCGTGGCGTATTTTGACTATCTAGGGTACACACTAGAGCACAACTTTCATCTTCGTGCCGGAATAAGTGTGTACGTCCGTAATGCCATCAGCGCCATCAGCCTGTTAGCATCTCCGTCACCTTGAAGAGTCCACATTTTCTACTATTTGGGTTTTGGTAGACACGGGAATCGACAAGATTCTGTATTCTTGTGTCTACCGTTCGCACAGCGGTGACCACGAGACGACTTGGTTATTCGAAGACCTCAGTGTGACAGCTGATAAGGACCCTCATCGACATCCTACAGCTCAACTAGTGTTTCTGGGGGACTCTAATACGTGTCATCAGGACTGACTATTCCCATACCAGAGGACCGACCATGCTGGGAGAGCAACGTGGAATTTTGCTATATCGCTTGGTCTCTCTCAACTAGTAAAGCAAGCGACTAGGGTGCCTGATGCCGATGGTCACATAGCCAAATGACTGGACCTTCTGCTGACGACCGATCCAGACACATGAAACGTGTAGGTCTCGTCCCCGTTGGGACGTATCGTCATACTACCCTCCGGAACACGACTCTCATGGAGCCCGGCGAGTATGGCAATACAAGTCAGCAGATTGGGATGAGATGCGACATTTCTTTGCATCTTTTTCTTGGCGGCAAGTCATCTTTTCTTCTGAAGATCTGACAGACGCTGCGCGGACGCTATAACCGATGTGGTTCGTCAAACGATGGATTACTTCATCCCTTTTTCTGACGTCCCTGTCGGTGGAAAAGCTCACCCTTGGCTTAAGACTTTGACGACTTACTTAAGACTTTGACAACTCCGTAGCCCAGTTGGTAGTGACCCTGCCTGCCGAGCGTGAGGTCCCGTGTTCGATTCCCGGCCGGGGCAGATATTTATGTGACAGATAAATGTTTGTTCTCGGGTCATGGGTGTTTGTGATGTGATAATTGTGTATGTCCATACCACCCGCAACACAGGGAATATTAGTGCGGGGGTGTGAGTGTGTAAACGTTAAAAAAGAAAAAAAAGACTATGTGGTCAGGCTGAGAGGCGCAAATATTCGGCGTATTTATCTTGGGTTGATGCTCAAGACCGCAAAGCTCTGGATATCAGCTCAAAGAAGAAAGTCTTTAATCTCACCGCTAAGTCCTACAAAAAGGCACTACAGAAGCTGAATGTTAACCGCATCCAACACATCGCCGCAAAACTCTGCCGAACTATCTGGTAGATGAGCATTTTGGTCTCTTGCTAAAGCGGTTTAGACTAACTTCTGTTGGCTCACACTGCCTCCATTGGTAAAACCAGATGGCTCTCTGGCTCATAACATGCCACCACAAATACCTCACTGTGGAATTTCTATGCCTGAGATCCGCCTAACGTACAAGGAGGTTCTTAAAACCTTGCGGTGTCCAGACGTGAAAAAGGCCAGTGGTCCTGACGGAATTCCAGCGATTGTGCCGAAAGCATTCGAGTTGTCTCCTGTCTGTTCCGCCACTCTCTCAAGACTGGGATAGTGCCTAAATCCTGGAAGCTTGTCAACGTGCAACCCGTGCCCAAAAAAGGCAGCAGCGCCAACTAGTATTTATCGCACGATTTCAATTACCTCCATACTGTGCAAGATTATGGAACGTATTAGGAATTCGCGTCTCATGACATACCTAGAACAAAACGATCTTTTCAGCCAGCGACAGGATGGATTTCGCTAAAACCGGTCGATGCGGTTCCCCGTTTCTTTTTCGATCGGCTACATTTAGTGATGCCTTTGATGTTTCTAAAGTCCATGAGCGACGGTTACCACTAACCATCAGGAGGCTCGTCTGCTCGTTTGTCGATTAGTTACAGAGGCTGGTCTGCAAAAATATTTAACAGTGAATATTTATCGCATTAGTTTATTTTATAGTAAACTAGCAGTGCGCCTCGATACCGTTCTATTTATACAATTATGTATAGACAAGCCTATGTCCATACGGAACGATGTATCGTTCAAACAGTAAAAGAATTTTTCAAATAGATGCTGTGGTTCCGGAAATTATATATACAAATTCACAAAATTCGCACTTTTTCTTTATAATATGAGTAGATATAGATAGACTTGGTCTGGCTACTGCACCCTACGAATGACTGAAACCACTTGTAACCTGAGATATGCAACAACAGTTCTATTTGAAGTCTGTCGCAGATATATTGATAAGTACTTACGCATGAGAACTGAGAATTCACCAAACAGAAAAGGTGTTTTTACATAAAAAAAATTTCAATATCTAGAACTTAGTTACTGATATTATTATGAATACGTAGCGTTGCTCCTCTGCTGGGTAATTTAGCTGCTTAATTGGAAACAGTTGACGAACAATTTATCATATTGTATATAAGTATTTACAAAGGGACAGACAGCTCCCAATAAGCGAAGCTTATTATTATGGGTATAATAAAGACATGAGAAGTGTTGTTTTAATTTTAATCTATTCTACTAATAATT
This sequence comes from Megathymus violae, assembly GCA_003671415.1. Taxonomy (NCBI): domain Eukaryota; kingdom Metazoa; phylum Arthropoda; class Insecta; order Lepidoptera; family Hesperiidae; genus Megathymus; species Megathymus violae. The sequence goes on along the minus strand of PDGT01000013.1, from coordinate 602,674 downwards.
GGACAATACAATATTCATTGCAGATATCACGATGAAGACGCATAGTGTTGATATTATTGTTGACGTGAGTTGTAGTCGATGCATATTAACCAATTTTTAATGGGTTGTTAAAATTACAGTAAGTAATAAAATTATGAAATTGGAGACTTAGTCTCCATATTTTTGAACCGGCTGAGTAATTCTGTTATCTCACGTATTAAACTCGCAGACATAATAACAGCCTTAATATTATAATAATTTCAACGCGGATCAACTGTCAGTTCGACTGAAAATGCTTAATTACTGTAAATTCATTTTAATTTCCGAATCTCAAATTTATAATGATATTATTGTAAATTACCTTAATTTGGAAGGAACCTGTTAGTGTAGCTTTAAGCTTTGTCCCCTAAGAAGAATCGCGAGGAGGCGTCGAGGACAACCAAACCTACGCAAACTCCAACCCAGCCGCCCCAACCCCGCCCACGATCAAGGGCGTCGATAGAGGCGACGGTCTGCATCATGGAGACAGACGAACCAGCTATAACTGTGCAGCCATCCCCACCGCCTAAGGACCACTTCCAGCAGAGCCTGACGAGTGCGAGTATCGGTCAGTCAAGGCCTGCCTGACCGAGATCGAGACCACAGAGGGCATCTCCTGGTTCTCGTACTCGCTCCCTGACGAGATGGCCATCAAGGTCGCGGTCAGGGGAATGCCGGCCAACACCAACACCGAAGAAATCCTGAAGGCGCTCATCGACCTCGGCCACCCGGCCGTCTTTGCGCGCCAAGTCCGAGAACGCCGCGGCAGAGCGGGGTGCATATTTTTCGTCCAGCTGCCTCGCCGGGCCCGCGCCCTCGAGCTTTATGCCGTCACTGAGCTGATGGGCATGCCCGGGGTTCGCGTGGAGGCCTGGCGGGGCAAACGAGGACCGGCGCAGTGCCACCGCTGCCAGAAATTCCGCCACTCGTCCCACAACTGCCATAGGCAGTTGGCGTGCGTACGATGAGGCGGAGACCATCTGGCCCACCGGTGCACTCGCCCTCGCGAGGAGCTCGTCACCTGTATCAACTGTGTGACGAGTCAGCTACGAGCCTACGCGCCCCGTACCAAGGACAGGTTTGCGATCGCCCCAATTATCGCTGTAGTCGCCCTACCACGGTTATAGTGGTACAGGCCACTTATTTGGTTCCGACGTAAGTCGGAATTAAACAAGTTAACTCGGTCCGATTCCGCGTCGCGTTTGAACCTTATTACATTGAATACCCTACGGTGCCAACGAAGGCGGTTAGCGTTGACCCGGTGCGCTTCTCAGTCCCTTCTGGACTGAGAGAAACCGGTAGACCGTGACCCATTGCACTTGGGGCCTCCCAAGGGTGACGGTAGCCCCTATTTCCCTCTAGGGATAGCGGCTAAACTCTATTTTCAGGTTACCTCCCTGCTGCGCAGGGCGGCTCGCCGGAACATCTCAAACACTATTATCCATAATGGATCCATCCCAACTAGGAAAATTAAACATGGACATGGCCAAGCTCCACCGCCTCCTTGCCTTCGCAGGGCACAAAGATCCCAAGCAAACATTGGCTAACTTTGAGAATTCCTTGATGGATAATAAACCATCAACCGCACCCTCAAGTGCGCTCCCAGTGAGCCATTACGGCCCTCCTGCGTCCCCAGACGCCTTCCCCGCGCCCCTTGCACTGTCCCAGCGCCTCCAGGCGCCATTCCTGCGCCCTTTGGCGCAACCCACGCTCCCCGCGGTGGCATTGTCAGAGCCCCCGCGTCTTAAAACGATGTCGAGTTTACGGACTCAGCCTCCCAATCGAGCGCAAGGAAAAGGACCTTCGAGTCCGAATACCATCAATACGAGACCGACAGCTGCTCAGTGATTTCATCCCAATACGACGACGATGGGTACACCACCGTCCAACGAAAGCGCAATAAGCGCCACGTCAAAAAAGCTTCCAAGGCTTCATCGGAGGGGATTCCGCCCCCACCGTTACCCAGGCTACCAAGCCACGCCCTCAACCGGCCGGAACCGAGCCAAATACTCCCAAGAACAAAACTCCGCCACCAGTCTTCCTACGGAACGCTTCTAAGTGGCTTGAAGTACGTCGTTTATGCAACGACAATAATATTTCATTCACCCGTGCAATAGGCGCGGGTGAATCTATCCAAATAGCGGTCTCGACCACGGATAATTTCAGAGCCTTAACAAGGCTACTCACCACTAACATGATACCGTATCACACGTACGCCCTCCCCGAGGAGCGGAAGGTGCGCGCGGTCCTCCGTAGCATACCATACAACATCCCTTCTGAGGACATCTTAAATGACCTCACGACCCAAGGTTTTCCGTCCGAGGCTGTGCATCGTATGTACAGCCGCACTGGGAAGAAATTCCCCCTGACCCTTATAGACCTCCCGACTCAAGGGAAATTTTCAAAGAAGAACGCACTGTGTGCGGTCTCTCGGGCATCCGCGTGGAGGCTCCCCGCCGAACCGGTGCCCCAGCTCAGTGCCACCGCTGTCAGTTGTACGGCCACGCGGCCGCCAACTGCTCGGCGGCTCCACGGTGCGTCAAGTGCCTTGAGCCACATCACATCAGAGAGTGCACCCGCTCGCGGGGCACCGGTGTTCCCCCATCCTGTGTGGCCGACTTGGCCGCACAGCAAGCTACAGAGGTTGCCCTCGTGCACCTCGATCCACAACCCGCCATCTCAAGGCCGTCAAAAGCCTTCCTCCCAGGGTTCCTAAAACCCAACCAAAGAAGGCTGTCAAATCCAGCCCTCCACCACTGACAGTGGACAACTTCCCACCCCTTAGGGCCTCAAACCCACAGGGGGGAAGGAACTTAGTAAACTCATGGGGAAGGAATGCCGCCGTTGCAACCCCCTTCCCTCAGATCCCAGCGGACAATCCGCGACCAGCACAGGCCGCTCCAAGAGTCCCGAGGCCTCAGGCCACGCCCAATCATTATCCCGCTCAGGGAGGCAATCCCTCGCTAGCGGATGACCTAAATACAATATTCGACGTCATCAAAAACGTCGACATTAATGAAATTTCCGTGCTTGCACGAAAACTCAGAGTAGCTACTACCGCTCTGGAGCGACTTTTCGCTCTGGCGGAACACAGCGACCTCCTCAGGTCCCTATAAATCATTAGGCGCTTAACGCATACCGATCGTAGTGCCCATCGTATAGACGATGTGGTTACTAAAACTCTATCAGATAGCACCTTCAGTGCAACTTCACGTGCGGATGCTCCCTAAGGAGTGCCGCTAGCGCCCCTCCTAACCCAAGAGGGGTCGCATCAGATAACGGTTTAGAGGCCACAAGGCCAAAACCAACATCGGGTGGTGTTTAGTGGGTAGGCCCCTAGGTTTCACGGGAGTCCCACATAACCAGCGCAGCCGGCTGCGCTGGTATGCTATGAGCATTCACCACCTCCATCCCGCGCAATCCGGAGGGTAACCCTTTCCCCTTTGTCTGGGCACAAAAAAAAACCTGTTGCTGGTCGGTTCTCGCTGGGCTTCCCCAACGGGTTCCACCTGGCGGGACCAGACCGCAAGGGCGGCGTGAAGAGCGGCGCATCACCAGACCAGCAAGCGCACGGACGACTGAATTCCAGGCCGATACAAGAACTCCTCATTCCCCTTCCAACAAAGGGGCCCCATAAGAAGACCGGCTCGTTTCAACGGGTCGCGTAAGAATCTCACCCAAAGGAGGCATAGCCAATACCCCGGCAGTTTTTCGGTATGGCAGTTTCCCACGGTACAGTAAGCTCTACCAGTACTATACGTTTGGTTTGCCTGGAAAAGAGGAACATGTCTGGTCTGGATGATGAAACACCCACATCCTCTTGAATTTTACAGTATTTTTCATACGTATCCATTAAAATAGTCCAATCACGCGCAGTACCTAGGAATGGGCTTGCTTTTAGAATTAACCGTAGATCCTTCCATTAGGAAGTTAGTTTGTCTTTTGTTTGTGATCAATCCCTTAAAGGCTCTAGCTATTGAAAGACTTATTGCTAGACGTATGATTTAAAGTACCTAAACATAATAATTGCTAGTTAATTTAATTTGTTAACGATTATTTATTTCCGTATTCTTTATTAAGGTTTAACGCTTAAAAACAGTGTAATAAGTGTAATAAGTCGAATAACTTTATTGAAAAAAAAACAGTCAGTATTTGCTTAATGATTATTAAAAATACAATGAACACCTTTTTCATGTTAACCTTGAAGTAAAAATTCTTGTACCTTCTGATTAAAGAATGAACACCTTTTTCATGTTAACCTTGAAGTAAAAATTCTTGTACCTTCTGATTAAAGTCTTCGGCATATTTAATGTGAATATTGTGCTTTCCCTCCGGGTAAAGGTGGATTCTAGAAGAATAAAATCATTCAATTAGCTATAGGTACCAACTACGTCACCCCAGTGGTGTCATTAGGAACAATTTGTAAAGTTTAAAAATTACGATTTTTTTTAATAATTTTGAATCCACTAACATATATAATAAAACAAAATTGTACGGTGGCGATTGCCGTGAAAAAAAAAATAAGATTGCAGTACCCTATTTGTCTCTCTCTACTAACGCATGCGTATTAAAGAACAGCTTGTTTTTCAAATAATAAAATCAAAACAAATTACACAAGCATTTGTCATTTTATAAACACATTATCAACCGCAGAAATTCAATAACAATAACAAAACGTCGAATCGTTATATTATGCTCACTTTTCTCGCTAATTGCACATGCTCGAGAAGAGAGAGATAGATAAGGTATCGCAAGCTTCTCTGTCTTTTTAACTGAAGGACAGTTGGAAGCCTGGCTTCGCTGTTCTATCTATAATATCTCTATGCCAGAGAGTCCGATAGAGCCGTGATTTTAACCGGAACAAAACTGTGCACGTGAGATTGGTTGCTACAGATAAATGAAGGAATAGTAAAAGTGTAACTACATTACGATACCGTGATTCTGTAAATAACAAATCGTAATAATGTGAGTTCCGTATCACCCAAGCCTGTATTATTTGCTACGTGTGAGGTCACCATCCAAAGTCCTAAAACCATAACCTTTTTTTTTAAATCATACAATGGAATTTTCTTTTCTTATTTCTATTTGACTTAGCACCTGTTATTAAGTTACCTACTTGAGAGAGATAAAAACTTAATATAAAAATATGGAGAACAAATCCATTCATACTTAGACCCTTTTATGTTAGTATGTAGATGAGACACGTGGACATTGTCAACTATAGGATCCTTTTCGCCATACAAAATAAAAGTCTGGCAGGTCACGTTCTTCAGAACCTCTGAACATATATTGCCATCATTAGCATTAAACACAGCTACCATGGCGTCTATCCAGCTCGCCCAAAGCTTAGGGAACGTTTCTTCTCCATATAGTTCAATCATAGGTTTGCGCATTTTTTCCGACCACGAGCTTACGTCTTTGATTTCTGAAATATTAAACACCAGACACATTTAAATACTATTTTATTGAAGACACAATTTTATAAACCTGAAACTAGGCAATAGCAATAGGTTGACAGAGGGCTTGATGTCTAGAGGTTTCGCGACCAGTCAACCTGTATATAGATAAAACATTTGTGACAGGTAGCACTGACAACAATTCTACAATCAACAAAAATAAGAAAAACAACTATGTATGTACTAATTAATAATATTACATAATTGCTAATGAAGAATTTCTTTGTCTAAAGGCTGTAAGTGTTGAACAACTAGAAATAAATTATATTTATCATGCAGTTAAATTTGCTTTTTTTTCATAAATAAATAACATGACTGTTTTCTGTTGGCTCGTTCGGAACTGAGAATAATTTGAGAGGCTGAAGTGAAGCAAACTTGGTGTGTTCAATTTTAAAACACTTTTTTTGGCTTTTGGCCATCCAGAATGATGATAATGATGATGACAGTTGATAATAATGATGATGATTTCATTAAGATACTAATTCTCAAATTTTATAATTCAATGTCATTTAATTTGTGGTGGTGTGGTAAGTATTATGCCTAAATAAACTATATTAAATGGTACATATTAGGGTAAATTCAAAATTAATTTCTTTATTCAACTTGCCTAATACTCATTTTCATTGATTTATTAAATCATTATAATAAGCATTAACCACATTATAGACATTTAAAATTACATGTGGCACTTAATGTAAGAAACAGTTTGCATGTTCATAAAAAGTATAATTATATAAACATTGTTTTATTATAAACCTCAACCCACTTGTATACAAGATCCTTGCAATAAATAATCTAAATGTAAAGTAAGCATAATGTAACCTTAAACCAGATATGGGAGAATCAATAATACTTCATTGCAAAATAATAAACAAAGCAGCTTTACATACTTTTGTAAGATTCTAGCTCATGAGGAAGTATGAAGGAGTTGGCTCCCCAAATGACCATTTTATGTACAGCTTCAGGATATTTTGCAGCAAGTATTAAGCTTGATATGCCTCCATCACTCCAGCCCATCAAGGAAAATTTTGAAATTTTCAGAGCCTGGTCAAGAATATAACAAGCCATTACAATATATCATTTTGATACCTAGTTAACTAACAAAAGAAATATTTTTATGGAGTAAATTGCAGTTTGATTCCCTATAATGGAAATATTACAAATTCCTTTAGGATACCATGATTTACATAAAGTGTACAATACAGAATGATACATTTTCTGATTTACCTTCATAAAATCAAGAGCTGCATCAGCATCTTTTTCATAAAAGTCAATTGGGAACTCTCTTTCGGGTGGTCTGCTCTTTCCATATCCTGGAGGGTCCCAGGCGATCAAGCTAAACTTCTCTCTGTCAAACCCTTCCACCTGGGGTTTGAAGTCTGTCCATATGCTGCCCAGAGCGCCTGGCATGCATAGAACGTTGTGTGCGCCATGACCGACTTTTAAATAGTTTATATTATATTTTCCTACTTTTACTTTATCCTCCTGTAACATGTTGCTTTTTTTGGTTATGTTATCAGATTCGATAAAATTATTATTAAATTATGCCCATTAATAAAAAAGGCATAACAAGCTATCGTTATTACTTTGTTGTTACACTTAGGAGTATATCACCAGTCTGATTGAATTATCAATGTATTAGAATTATTTAGTAGTAACGAATATTTCGTTAGACCACCGGCAGCACCTAGCCTTCTCTAGAAACTATTTCGTAGCACTTTTTAAGAATAAAATGACCTTTAACTTAACAGAGCATGTCAAACCTTATAAGTAACCGACGTCGAAAAAAATACACCAGGTCTTTTATTGTGCACCTTGATTGTAGAAGTAATTAAATTACGAAGAATGATCATTTTCTTAACTTTACACAATACATATTGATATTATATAAAATAAAATTGATAAGAAGTCGATTTAATATTGACTTACACGAAAAAATGCTAATGTTATCAGAAAGTGTCAAAGGTGAATATTATCTGCTGACTAGACACTGACAGACAACAGATATGATATAGTGATAAGAAACTTGTTTTTCGAGTAGTGTTGACACAATAAACTACTTCGGATTTATACGTATGGTGACGACTCTTACGGCTTTAGCACACCGGCACGTTCGTATGCGGCAGCGAAACGAGGAAAAAAACTGTAACTTGTATGGCAGGGTTTTTTGCATAATCTATGTCTCACTCTAATATTAGCGAGATGAAATGTTTGCATCTTTGTCGATATTGTTTCGATATACTTTGGGCAAAAGGAAGAAAATGGCGTATACAGTCGTCTTTGCCTGACCTGAATAAAAAGTATATTATTGACGATTGAAAATTTAAACGAAATACATAACAACATACAGGGAGTGTAAACAAGTAGGTAGTTTGATTTATAGGTCAGGTATATGTATGCATTCATTGTGAAAATCCACATGGTATTATTTAGTAACATCAACTTGCAGTATACATAGCGTAAATAAAACTTTACAACAAATAATATTAAAAATTATTTATTTACCAACGTGTTAACGCCCTAGCGAGTTAAATCTAGCATTAAATGTTAAAAGCAAAGAAACCATACTTGGTCAAAATAATTTAAATCATTCCTTCAGAACGCTTTAACGAAGTACACTTGCATTGTGACAATGTTTCGAACTCTGCACACATATTTCCAATACCAATGATATACATGAACATTTTCTCAAGTGCTTTACACCTTTGTTGTTGACAAAAATACCTTTAAGCGTTTCTTATTAATACCTTCTTATGACAAGCTTTATCCGACTGCTATCCACTAGACAATATATGAGCGTGTCAATAATTAATCTACCGACAATTTAATTTCACAACAACAATAATGAAGACCTCTTAGCTGAAGACACTCTTCCAATGACGAATTTTACTCATAGAGGTATTATACTTCAATGATTTTACTCGTCATTTGAACTAAAAGTCTATGTTCGGGTGTTCAGTAACAAACAATTACCATAAATTATATTTTTAATTTCTTAATTGATGAAGTTGAACTTAAAAAAAGTCTAATATTGTTTTGTAGTATAAAACAAGAAATAGGCGAGTGAATCTGAAGTATTCTGTTGAGTTTCCGTTTTCTAAATTTTAATCTTTTAAGTAAAGATGTAAATGTCAATATTTAAGTTGTGTATTTATATATATATATATATATCATCTTTGTGTTTCACATATATTAGTATAAAGATATTAAGTTTGCCTCACTGTATTACTTTTTCACTTTTTGGGCTTACTGGAAGAAATTTCTGATTATGAGGAATAAGGAATGCTCTTGTACAAACTCTTCATACATATTTTGTTTATATACTTATAAAACTGTGACACCTAATTGTGTAGTATTCAAAGTACAGGGCAATTCGATGTAGTGATTTTAAATTTTCGTGAGTCTAAATGAGGACACTATAAAATTATTTCGGATACCTGAAATTTAATTACATGTTATATTAGCATATTTTTGTTTTAAATTTTTTGTTCCCATTTGTCACTGCAGCAACATGGTGTAATTAACAGTACAAGCAATATCAAACATTCACTCACTTCAAGCATACTATTGTAGTTGATTAACAATATGGGATCTCAGCATGTCTTATGACCAATAATGAAACATGTGAACTTGGAAAATAAACATTGTCTCCAGCAAAGATTCATATATAAGCCATAAACCCATGACCGTAGAGAAAGTATTTAAGAGGAAGTGCTGTACCACTAATTCAGTATCAAATGTTAGGAATAATAAATATTCCTAAATTACAAAATTTATATAGGCACTAGGATATGCTTATTTTTTAGTATAATGAATCTAAAGCTACATTTAGAATACCAGACAACTCAGAGTTTAAAATTTAATATTTAAAATACCACATCATTTACTTACTTTCTCTATGATCAAACATATTTGGGTCACTGCCTTATTAATTTTTGCTACCTGAATTTATTATTTTACCGAGTCTAAATAGTAACCTGTCCTTGCTTCACGCCAAGAAACATGTTTACAAATAATAGTATCTGCACCAGAGACAACTGTAACCCATTGACTTCAGATGCTTAAAATAATTGATGTACGACTCCATACAACTAAACATTTCTCGTGAATCACTATTGGTAAAACTAGCACGGAAAATCCCCGTGCGGTAGTTTTTCGAGATTATCACAACAGGCAATTGTTAAATACTATGTGTTGATTATACTAATAAATAGTAAATGATTTTCAAGTAAAGTTACAATCATTTTATTCAAGTAGACAGACACGAAAAACATATTCCAAATTAATTATTATTGCTAAGATTGGTTTAATGTGTGGATATACTTTTATGTTGTACTGTACTGTATTGCTTTATAAAATCCTTTACGAAAATAATTTTAAATTTTCACATCAACTTTCGATGTTAAATACACGGAAACAATACTGAGTTCCCTACATTTGATCGTTACAATATAAATTACACTGGATACAATGAATGGTACTCTTATCACTTGACAATTCTTCCGTGTTCACTCGACGCTGTGCCGCCATGCGGGATTTAAAAGGAACTAAACTGTATAACTGTTTTGTCAGCATCACAACTATGTTAATTCTCTACTTATGAATGGCTGACATCAGTGCCAAAATTATGCGAATCAATTAGACACGAAAATATAGTTTATTTGACAGTTTTATCCAGTGCAATTTTACTGACCAGTGGTTCCATAATATTATTCCCTTAGTCCAATTCTCCAGCGTTGCAAGCGTCCTCATAGCTCTTGCCTTTACTTTCGGGATCCAGTTTGATCATATCATCAATCCGAAGGATCGTAATCGCTGCTTCTGTGGCAAACTTGAGTGACTTTATCTTGGAAATAGCCGGCTCTAGCACACCGGCGGCCATGTTGTCGCGAAGCGTACCCTCCGTGAGATCGAGGCCTACCCATTTGAGGTTGGCGTGTTCTACCTGTTGAGGTCATCAGAATGTTGTATTTACCAAATTTGTAACTGAAATTATATCGTTTAAAAATAAATTTAAATATCTCATATAGACAAACATAACCACATAAAAATGTCCAGTATTGTAAGTAGTATGAATATAAAATGTCTTCACACACAATTACACATAGTCAAGACTCAATAAACATTTATCGTTTGTAAAAATGTCAGCTCAAAAGTATTAAAGAAGTAATACATAAAATAAATAATAAATTAAAATAAAACACATTAAACATGAGTGTGTAAACGTTTATTTATTTATTATTTAAAATTCAACAAATGAGGTTACTAGTAATCAGTTCTAGTTTACTACCTACATATATAATGATGTATAGTTGAAATACAAAGTATTATACTATATATATAAATATATAATTTATATTGAATTTTGTGACTTTGTGTGTATATGGGGGGTAATTTCCGGAACCACGCCACCTATTTCAAGAAATTATTTTACCATTTGAAAGGTACATTATTCCGGATGGGTGTAGGCTATATATTATGTATATGTTACAGTTAAAACCAGTTTTTAGATAGAACGCGTTTTCCCAAGTTAGAACTAGTTTTCACTAAATGCCTTTGTTAAAACTAGAATTAACTAATGCTCAAAATTGAATAGCAGTTAAAACTTGTTCTTACTAGACAAAATACGTTTTTCCGAAGTGAGTCTCAGTCCAAACTGTTCTCAAAGTTCATCGTATCTTATTCTACTTGATCCCGAGACGTCCCTTGATTCGACAAGTGCGGGGGAATCCCTTTCCGAACGCTATCGGCGCGCTGTGTGCTCGTTCATTGTAACCTAACCTAACCTAACCATTTTTTTTTACGTGGGGAAACCCTCGTTGGTATCCTATCAGTCGCCCCCGCACTTGTCGAATCAAGGGACGTCTCGGGATCAATCAGAATAAGATACGATGAACTTTGAGAACAGTTTTGACTGAGACTCACATCGGAAAAACGTGTTTTGTCTAGTAAGAACTAGTTTTAACTGATATTCAATTTTGAGCATTAGTTAATTCTAGTTTTAACAAAGGCATTTAGTGAAAACTGGTTTTAACTGTAACATATACATATAACTGTTGCAACCGGAATGAAATCGAGGCGGGAGTCTAATATGAAATAATAAGGGTATATACACATTTTTTTTTATTACATTAAAATATTTTAATTTACCAAATACATACCTTAGTCTGCGAGGAGTTGTGGTAGGCTCGCAGCTTAGCCACCAAGTCGGTGGCGTCGCGCGCAGCGTTCACTGCTAATGTCTTGGGGATCACCAGGAGCGACTGCGCGAATGCTGCTATCGCCAACTGTTCGCGAGAGCTCTGTAACAACGATATGATTTAGCTATAACACTGAACCATCTTGTAATATATTGATACAGTGTGGATTAGTAAGTTTAAACGGCAAACTGGAAGGTAGTAGAAACATCAAGTTTAACATGGTCAGATAGATGGCTTTACCATCCTTTGTGTGTCACAGTTAGAGAATAATGTTAAAACTTAGGGTATAATCGGCCCCTTCAATCCTTCAGATAAACCAATCTCCCGTGTCTGCAGTGTTTTTTTCTTACAAGTATAATTCCACGAAGTATCGATGTAGGTTTACATAGAAAAGCGCACTACCTTGAAAAACAGCCTATCCTCTCGTGACTCGAAGTCATCCAAACTGTAATCTGATGAAAACATCAACACTGGCATATTGCAATTCTTCACAGTACACAACAAATGACAAACAAAACACTGTTGGAGGTGACAGGGCAATTTACTTGCTTAGCCAACTACCACCCTCCTAGTTTTTTGAATGCGGTATCGAAACAGTATATCGGTGTTGTCTTGGGTGTTACCGATGTCCATGTTCTTTGCTCATTTGGTGGTTTTTGACATATAAAGTGCAACAATTGCTAGCAAGGTGGTGATACTAACCAGAGTAGTAGCAAAGTTATCCAAATATATGGAGAGCGCAGCTTCAACTGCTCCCCCTCCCGGCACCACGCGTCCTGACTCCAGCACCCTGCGCACCGCACACAGTGCGTCATGGGCGGAGCGCTCCATCTCGTCGCAGTACGCGTCCGTTGGGCCCCTGAGGATCATTGAAGCCGCCGTGCGCGCTGCAGGTCTGAAAACCAAATCATAATTAATTTTATTTATATTCAGTACATATTGTAATATATTAAAATTGATTTTAATATCTTTTTTTTTGTAAAAAAATGTTAACAAGTTAATAAAGAGCTATCTACTATTTTCTAATATAGCTATGAACATTGTTGCAAAAAAATTAATGTATTGTGTGAATGTATTCTTAACTAGTTAAATCAATCAGAAGTTTCTCGATTACTTACAGATACTAAAAATTAAAAACACCAATGTGAAAAACTCCACAACCAAACATAAAACTTATACAATTAGAAAAGAGCTTATGATTCAAACAGGTGAATACATTTTCTTGTATCATAGTTATGATCTCTTTCAGTACAGCGAATTTTTAAAAAAGAAGAAATTCAATTTCTATCATTAGTATGGATGTATTAAGTTACTCTAATTGTATAATGCCGCAGGGCGACGATATGAAACCCATTTTTTGCTCTTTGTATTTGAGGTTTAAAAATATATAAAGTCTCATTACATCAACTTATTTCTTTCTGTAAACACAGTTTAAATACTCGTTAAATCGGCAAACATACTCAATTCATTAATATGGTTTTGTAAAATCAAAAGCATGTGTTTACAGTTCCTTATCAAGAAGTTACAATATATTCAAAAAAATTAACCCTTTAATCAAAATGAGCTCATCATCGCAAATCTGTTCCTGAACCACTTCAGCTGCTTCACCGATCATGCTTGGTTCAAATACTTCTTCACCTGTAATAATAACAAACAATTACTTGTTAATAATTCATTTATTGTAGATTAGCTATTAGATCAAAGGGAAATATAACTACTACTGGCCCATTGACAGACCAAAGGTTTCTCCTCACAACCGAAGGTTCCTCAATTTCTATGGGGTTAGTTATGAATCCCAATATCAAAAGTTCGTGTGGTGCTTGAAGACCCCCACACAAAACTGGGCAATGTTTATTTATCAATAGAAATTTGCTTGAAATTTTTTTTTAATTTTTGTCACCAGTTTTGATGCTGAATCAAACTCTTAGTCATGCCCGTTTAGGCTGCTTCACCTACTCGATCTACCTCGATTGACATATCCAATTGATACAACATATTATATTCCATAAAGTCTACCGGGCGTTAGGGGCTGCACTGAATTAATTAGTCAAGATTTTTTTTATATAATTCATCGGTACCGATGTATGCCGTCTATCTGACTATCTCAGACTCGAGTGGAAGTATGTGGCTTAGGCGTTGCTTCAAGGATCGACGAAGATTAGGCAGGTGAAGCAGCATCCTCGAGGCGAATCATTATGCTCATCGGTTGTAAGGCAAGGTTCTAAATCAGGTAGGTATAGTTACGCATTGGTATGTGTAACCAAAGTAGACCCATACAAGTGTACAAGCACCTTTAAGTTTAACACAAGCGACACCTAAGTACAAGCGTTTTGGAAAACCGTTTATAATATATCTAACTTGAGTTTTCTTGTCTAATATTTTGATGCATAATCATATACCTACTACAAAGACCATATAAAAAATAACAATTCTTGCTAATAAAATTTGATACACACAATCTTTCTAAAAATACCACTCGAAATTAATTAAGTACAGAAAAATCCTATAAAAAAAAATAGAAGCTATGCAATGCAAAATGTTTTACCATCCATATTAGTCAAGGAGGTGAGGAAAGCTGCTCCTGTGGCCTTTGCAATCCTTTTTAAATCAGCCTTTTTGCACCGCCTCACACCCATAGCACCAGCCTCCACAAAGTATTTAAGACACAGGTCATCAATGCCACCGGAGCAAAGGATCACATTAACGCCAGTGGCCAGTATTTTCTGCAGACGCTCCTTGGTGATATCCAGCTCGCGGGTACGAATTGCTTCCAACTTCTCTGGGTCCGATACCAGCACCTGTTAAAATTATTTCTATTATAATATTTGTACATATTGTTGTTTTACATTAAATTGAGTGAATTAAATGACTTCAGATCAACATTTTATTTCACCACTGGTACTAACTAACATGCAAAACAAACCCCAAACATGTACACTTTGATCAAATAAAAGAGGATAATATACCTGAACACCGAGCTTCATCTTAGTTTTCTGTAGAGAGAAATCAAGGCATGCTATCTTGGCATTGACGATCTTTTTGGGCATGGCCTGAGACGCGATAGTGCAGTTTAGAGCGTAGCCCTTAACTAACACGCTCTCGCGGGCGCTGCGGCCGTGTGCCTTGAGGATGTTCACTGCCTTGATTGGGTATATAGTGTTGCCTCTGGGGTCGGTCGTCTTGATAGCCTGCGCTGCGTCCACTACCATTTCAGAGAAGAAGTCGGCGTCACTGATCGTTTGTGGTTCAGGAAATGTGGGAAAGATCATTGATAATATTGAATTTAATTTGGGTGCCATATCCACGAGAAAGATAGGAAGGGCAGTGAAATGGAGAGGAGGTTCAGAGAAAGAGGGAGAAGGGTATTGGGGAAAGGCATGGGA
Source organism: Megathymus violae (assembly GCA_003671415.1). Taxonomy (NCBI): domain Eukaryota; kingdom Metazoa; phylum Arthropoda; class Insecta; order Lepidoptera; family Hesperiidae; genus Megathymus; species Megathymus violae. The sequence goes on along the minus strand of PDGT01000013.1, from coordinate 587,617 downwards.
GGGAGAAATACGGAAGAGGAGTAAGAGAATAGGAAGAGTTGATCATAGATATATTAATTTGTTATGCTTCAGATACCATATCAAATATTATAAAACTTAAAATACACATTTCACACCTATCAATCTGTTCGTATACTAAAACCAGAATTCAAGTAATTATTCATAGCTTATGGTTGATTTCAGTGAACATTGAAAAGGAGATACTAATCAAATGAAGTTTTGTATCATTTCTATAATAAAGGATACGCTCCAATCAGCTTGGAAGACATAGTTGTTTTGGCAGCATTGACAACAGAACCTTTGCCGAGGGACTCCACAGTCACGGTAAGGTTATCCTGGATATATTTCACAGCTTCCTTACATGCCAGCCGGTAGCCAGAGATGATACTCGTCGGGTGGATCTTGTTCTTGACCAGTTCATCTGCATTCTATTCAAAATAAAGGTTAAATTATGTTTACAATACTTTGACTAATGACAATAATGTATCTATCTCTTATTGCTAGTTAAATTATGATGGCTGTAACAAATGTTTCAATAAACAAAGATAGATGCAAATTGATCCACTGTTCCAAGGATCTGTAGTATATGAAACAAAAAAGGATAAATAATTTAGCAAATACAGAAACAAGGCAATAAATTAATGTATTGTGTGTTTGTAAGTATGTAAGTTAGCGTTTATTTTTCGTTGCGGTAAGGATGACGTGGGTTTTATAGTGGCGGTTGCCAATGTTATATAGGCGTCTTCCCGGGCCGGCGGTAGTGAGCCTGCTAGCCGATTGAGGGGTCCTGGGTTCGGATCCCGACCAGAACGGACATTTATGGGGCAAATATTGTTGGATGGATTTTTTATTTTATTCAATTTTTTTCCAATTTTTTTATGTCTAGTGTGCACGTACATGCCACCTGTGACACGAGGTGACCTGGCACGGAGCATGGGTGTGTAAGCGTTTATTTAAGTGTTACGTAGTTGCATTATTTGTTATGTTAAACAAACATGGACCATAAATGTTGTAATGTATTAAGTTGCAATGTATTGAGATATTACTTGTTATAGTATATTATTAATGTAGAATAAGAGCGATTTTTACCTGCCTTGCACTTTGGCAGGGCAAATGTAATGTGTCAACGACGGAATTACGACGAAACTTTCAGTTTGAATGGTGTGAATAATAAATATTTCACCATCAATAACTTATGTTAAACAGTATATTTTATTAGATTCATGGACAATCAACTTATAAAAATCTCTATTTTAACAGCTTTGGACATCCTGTACCTTTTAGTATTGCATTAAGTTACTCAAAGTTGGGAGGGGCTCATGACCAGGTAGAGAATACTTAAATTTTATTAGTTATAACAATCTATCTATAACTGATTATCTTTAAATGCAGATGGAAGTGCAAAATACCTTTAAAAGTTCAGCAGCAATGATGACAACTGATGTGGTGCCATCCCCAACTTCTTCATCCTGCAGCTGTGCTAGCTCTACTAGGACCTTGGCCGCTGGGTGTTCCACATCCAACATCCTAGTTGAGAGATAATGTATTATTCAAAACTATGGAAATATACATCCTTTCTGGGACCTTTGTAGACAACAAAGTATGTATTTAGATTAGAGGGATATGGTTAATAAAACAAGAATGGCAAAGGAGTTCTATTTTTAATCCAGCAATGTAACATTATCTTATTTCAAACAGATTTATTTAGAGATGATCTCCAAATAAATTTTACCATTAGATATTTTTCATCAAAAATTTTAGCAATTTTGATCTATGTGTATTAGGCAATTTGAGATATTATAGAGCCTTTATTGTAAATTACAAAATATATATAGAAGTTGTTTGTTAGAGCCTTGGAGATAGTTTTTTTTACAATAAGATTCTTAAGTCTTTACGCGAGTTGCCCATAGGGACTTTTAAGCGTTGCATTAAAACACAACTTATAGGCAAAGGATATTATAGTATAGATGAGTACATGAATGAGATGTATGCCTGGACAAAATTAGTGTCGAAACCAGTTCCGCACAGGTTTAAACTTTTGTAATTACCATATGTTGTTTAAAAGATGTGCTGAGGAGTTTCATTCGCCGTTTCTTCTCCTCTTTGTTAAAGCACCTTTACGAAACGGTGGTAGAAGCAAAAAATGACGTTCATAAGTGTATTTAATGAATACCTATATGATTAAATGATTTTGAATTTTGAATTTGAATTTAGAAGATACAAATACAATACTTAACAACAGTCTACTTTATGTAGTCCTCATATAAAGTACTGTAGAGTTTTCATGGCACAACAATATCAGCATAACACATTTTATGCTATTGAAAATGCTCAATTAAAATCTTCAATGACCTATGAATCCCTGAGAGGTTACAACTTTAAGTCTATGAAGAGACATAGGTTACATCTGGGTGTTATACAGACTTAACAACTTCCTTTCCATCATCATTCCATATTGTTCAGAACGGATTGTTCAGAAACATTACTGGAGGTGATATATAATATGCAAATGAGTTTTATATGTTTTTAGTGAGTCTTTGTTACAATTCTAATGAATAGAGATCTTTGAGATAATTCTTTTGAAGAATACTCACTTGAGAATAGTTGCTCCATCATTGGTAACCGTAACATCACCAATGTCATCTACCAGCATCTTGTCAAGCCCTACAGGGCCCAGGGAGCTCTTCACAATGTTGGCAATGGCATTAGCTGCCATCACTGATGATTAAAACATGAGAATTAATATCCTTCACAGTTGCATTCAAAAACCAAAGTGAAGCAACTTCACGTGTAACATTTTTTATTAACTTTTGGTCACTTTTGATCAAAATTATAATTCCACTCGGTCTTTGCATATTTTTATTTTTAACATAGTAAATATTATCACTAGTTATTATTATCAATAGTTTAAATATTTATCACATTTTAGAAGTATCTGAAATACTGCGAAATACGAATTACAAAATAACCAGAATGTTGAAATTTAAAAATTTAAGTCTAAAAATTATTAATGTTTTAAATCATAAAATAAAAAGGTACTGTTCTGTAATAAATTATTTTTATTATAAAATCTTCTTCATTGCCTTTGAAGATATGATGTCAATAAGAAAAATCAGCAGGTGTTATTAATTGAAAACGTTAAAACCTTTTGTTACTAGTAATATGTAGCTTTAACTCATTAGTGACCCACTGTTAGGCATTTCTTTTTGTAATGGAGGCATTTCTAAGATTTCATTTTCATTTATATTAATGTGATATCAGAAGACTATGTGAGACTAATATTTTTAACTAAATCCATTTATTACAAGAATTAAGTAGGGATAATGTGGGTGATTAATTTTTTTTATTGCTATATAATTGTATTAGGTATCATATGCAACTGAGGTTATTTTTTTAGAATATAACTAAAAGTGTATATGACTTAAGTTTCTGGGCTGCAATTGTAATTTTACTTAATAAGAAGGACATTATAACAAGTAACCACCAGTTGGAATGCGATTTTGATGGTATATTTACATTTTTTGAAACCGTATGAACAATGCATGTGATCTACCGGGATATTAGTAACGTGGATTTGAATCATAAAAACAATCACCATTTTGACTTCTGACTGGTGCTCCTGAGAATCTTGTTCCTGCGATGGTTAACGGTGCTGCAAGAGTCGACATTTTTATTGAACAATTAACACTATTTGTGAAATAAACGCTCGTCACACTTTTTTGATTCTGGAAGAAAAGAACTATGCTGTATTGCCAGCTTTTAAATTGCGTTGACACAATCTTTGTTTATTGCCAGTTCCGATCATTTTATATCTTTAAGTAGGTAAGGTAATATTAATAAAATTGTAACGAGACCGAATCTATACATTAAATATTTTTTGGACATTTTGATGCTTCTAGGCTTCAGGTTATTCTGAATTTTTGCCTATCAGTCTGACCACGTATCGCACTAAAACCATTGAACACATTTGGAATATATTTATAATGATAAATATATTCCAAAAGTATTAAGTAGTTAAGTAATGACTTATACTATGGTTCACAATCAAGAATACTTTTATCTCAGGCAATGGATCTGTTCCTACGCAAGAGGAAGTAAAAGTTAATAATATGGACATTCCATTAAGACTAAATTAAATTCATAGAACTAGATAAACTAAGCACATTATTTACACACATGCGGTTGCTATGTTCACAATAAAGTACTTTTTGTTTTTTTTTCTGAAATCTGAAATGGAAATATGGAACTATGGCAACAATAATATAATTAACAAAAATACGCAGAATAATTCCTAATTAGTAATAATACATATTTCTAATGAATGATCCCTTTGTTTAAAGGTCGTAGCCGTTGAACAACTACAAAGAAGTTATATTTATAATGCTGTGTAATTTGCTTTCTGTTATTTAAAAAAAATTTGACATTATAGTTTCCTGCCGTTTAGATTTCGAGTACCGTAGTTTGTGAGGCTGGAAATAAAGCAAACTTGAATGATTGATTTTAATAAATTAAATCATTTTTATTCGAAGTTGCTTTTTACAAACATTTATTGAAAGTCAAACTACGCCATCGCTTCAACAAATCGCTATCGTAACTGATCCTCGAAGAAGAAGCGACAAGAAAGTTCAAGGAATTTTTTCCTTCTCACAGTGACAGAAAGAACTTATTTCTTACCTGTGATTGTGTATTAAACTTATGTCCTAGTTGTCTTGTCTTTAAAGTAAACATCTTGTTTGTAATAACCTAATTCTCATAAGAATGTAACGTGAGTTTTTATTTTATAGCATTTTCGTAAATTCGAATGGAATTTTACCATAAATTTTTACACATCTGCTCATGAAAGAGCCACCAGTCTATGTACCGTATTTAAAATATTGGTAAAGTAAAGTATAATGGTACAATTAGGTTAGCTTTATTTCTAGTACTAATGGACCGTCAAATTTCGTAAGGAAGCTATTAGATTATTTTTTAACGCATATAATATTATCTAAAGTGTGTTCTGACAGAACAGTTACTAAATTAATTATTTTAAAGAGATCTCTAGGCGTGAGGTTGTAAATTGTACGTACTGCTCTTTTTTGTAGTATAAAAATTAACTCAATATCAGCAACTGAGCTGCACAACAACTGTCTATAAGACATAACATTGTGAAAGTAGTTAAAATAAACTAATCTTGCTCTTCCTACGTCAGTTATATAGCCTTACTTTATTAACATTCCTTCTTCTTGGCTTTCTAACAAGGTTTTAATATGAGGACTCTATTGTAATCGAGTGTGTATAATAAAGTAAAATATATTGTTGAATTAACTAGTATAAGCACTTCATTATTAATAGCAATTTGAGTTGAAACCTGTCTTACATTTTGTAACGTGAATTCAATACTTTTTGTTATAGTAGCGTTTAAAATAGGGTTAAGGATTAAACATTATTATTTATCTCATCAACAAACTTGTTTTGTTCTCCCTACTCTAAAGGGGTGTTATCAGCAAACAATACAGTGTTACTTAAGTCTAGTGAATTAAGGAAGATCTATATTGATATATATTAAAAAAGCAGCGGTCCTAATATAGCACCTTGTGACACTCTATTCCATTGATAACTCAGGAACGATTACGTTGATTTTATTAACTCATTTGTAAACGCTCAGAAAGAAGGTTTTATAAATAACTAATTGATTGTGTTGATCTTGTATTTAAACAGAGATGGGTGGAATACGGGTTGTATTGGCCAGCTAATTAGACGATTAATCGATTTTAAACTGAGAGATAATTCGCCAAATAGTTAGCAAAATATATTTTACCTTACTTACTTACTAACTGTAGTGAATCACATAAAGTACCTATAAATGTGACGTAATGTCTCAAATAATAATAAAAATTAAAGACAATTAAAAAATCACGGCCTAAAAATATGAAACAAGGAAATAGAATTATCTGAAGTTGTTACGTACAAACTATTGAAAACTTATTGTAAACTATTTTCTATTAAATAAATAACTGACACGTACAATATTTATGAAGTATTCAATACATATTGAAGTCTGATGCTCAGAGGATAGCCGTGGCCATATTGCCCTAAAACTTATACTGGTTTACTACTGTTAGAATGTTTTGTATCGTTAGGGTAGAGTGCTAACTAAGCCTTTTTATTTGATACCCAACAGGTTATCATTTAAAAATATATAATCATCACTCAAGATACTTCCAACAATACCTCGTTTGTCAAATTATGATAAGTCCTTTAGAGGGAGAGAGAGATAGGGAGTTGTGAGGGAACAGATGAACTTATATAGATACATACCCTTCAAAATCGTAACCCTCATTTTGCTTCGCCGCCGTCGGGAAAAAAGGGCATAATATTTAAGTTGCAGTGCTCATCATCTCTATTAAGCCGAACTTAGCTCTTATACCACTGACGGCAACCAAAAATGCGAATATACCTAAAAACAGTCATAATGGACGGTATCATAAAAATATACATTAGTTGTCCGGCGAGAGTTGCCTATAGTGAATTGTCATTCATGAAAAGTGTTTTTCTTCAATCAATGTAAAGCTAGCGGTAAATTATACGACTTACATCAACATATTATTACATTTGTGCATTTTTGGCCATATATAACATGTCTGCATGCTTCATCTACCTCATCAATTTGAAGTATCCAGTCGCAGGTCTACTGGAAGA
>PDGT01000013.1:549792-580857 GCA_003671415.1 Megathymus violae | reverse complement strand
TGATTATATAAAAAGCTACGTTTATTGTTATCATACTCTTTATATCAAATACAAACGACGCTAATAAATGCCGACGACGCCACCATAAAGTTCCAACGTTCATTGGAATGCCCTGCAGCGTGTCGCAACTATAGCACGCCGTAATCTCGTTTTGTCCTACCGATAAGGTTCCAGAGCAAAACAAATGGAGGTAGTTCCACGCATGCGCAAAACTGACGCACGCACGCGCTGCGAGCCAACGCGTCAGTCGCGCGGTGGCTGGTGCCGCGTTCGTACCTTGCTGTGCATTGATTTTGCACCATTATCACGCGATAAATGGCGCCCAAACTGGGACCTCGCTCCCACGGGTAAGTCAACTTATCACTGACTTTCGATATGACAACCCATATTCTTACTCGTACATGTCTCGGATTCCATAGTTTACGCAAATTCCAAAAGCCGTGGGCGTGGTACTCTTCGGTACGAACCTTCTCCACGTATCGAGTCGTCTGATAAGAATGCTACTTCTGTTAACAAATTGTATACTCCTTATATAAACTATTTAATGGCGAAACAAACACTCATCTGTCAGTGTTTATCGATTTTCTTTTCTGAGGATTGCGTCTGAGATACAGTTTATAATACTGTCGCACTGTCTGAGCTTCAATTGCATGCAGATCTTGATAACTCGATATTAGGCTCAACGTTCTGTGTTGTCCTTTCTAGAAATTATTCGTTCGGACACATTAAATTCTCATTCGTTCGCTCCTTCTGCCTCCCATTCCTAAATCTATTTCTAAATTGTCAATTTGGAAAGTTCTTCCGAATTCGTTTTTAATATCGATAATTGATTTGAGATTTATATTGGTTTAATATAGCTTAAGTTCCTTTAAATGACGAGCACAGATGCTTACTTTGAATTCTGCTGAATCAGATCGGGCTGTACGTAAATATGTATGTACGTATAGTGAGAAGCATGAACGTCAACCCGCAGTCGCGAATTTGGTTATGCCGAGATGATTTGCTTTGTACAAAAATAAGTTCAATGATCGAGGTCTTTGCCCTTAGTTTTGTCTTAAATTTTGGGTGTTTTATATGATCTAGTGATTAAATCAATCGGCATTTAACACTAAAATGCAAATAACATAGTAGGTTTTTAGAGTAAGTGTAATTTTATCAAAACTATGTTATGTTTCGAAAGATTATTTTGGGAATTTAAACATCTGAAGTTGAAGCCATTATGTTATGTTCTGTTCTATTGGGCAATTATAATATTATTGTTCATTTAACATGTCGGACGATGCTTTTGGTATGTGACGAACTGACCGACTGACATGACTGATTGATGTGACTAACGAAAAGTGTATAATTCACAACACAACACACCTTACAAACAAAATGAGGGTATATTACAAATCTATAAAAGTGAGGTTTGATAAAGCAAAAAAATAAATTACAATATTGAAATACTTATCACAAATTGAGACAAGGACAAATTATACATAATTTATGTTGAAAATTTTCATCATTACAATTTCCTTAGAAATAGAACTAGAAATGTGAACTGAACACAGTGTCATTGCAGCCATTGTTTCGTCTGTGCCTAACATTGAATTTATCTTTATATATTTATCTGTCCATGGGGATCTCGATCTAGTTCATGTTTAAATAACCGTTATCAATAAATAATTGTCATAATAAGGAAAATATTCAGGGGGCTGCAAGGGCCTCTATTGATAGTTGAATCCATGTCAGTTTATCTCGTTCCTATTAAACGGACAATGATATACAAGCACCATCTGGAGGTCGGAGCATTGGATGCTAAGACGATACCCCTATAAGATCTCCCGCATGACCGTCTGTATGTCCGCGAGTCTCATTTGGTTTCCTGTAGATGAATGAAAAATTATGAAATTTGTTACATGTACTCGTAAGTCAGATGAATATCGTGAATAAACGAAATATCATTTTGAGGATCATCTTTGAGGGTATGAATAAGAAATAAAAAAAGGCTTGTTGTAAGATACAAACCTTTTTATATTACAAACACATTTTACTAATTTTACAAATATATAAATAACGCACATAATAATATTTTATTTATGAAATTTTATCGTCATCCTTATTTCTGTAACAAGGTATATAATACACCAACTGTGCACTTCGCTTTGATATGTTATTTTATGCGCTACGCGCCTCTAAATTATTTATTAAATTTAGTACGCTTTGAGAAACAATCAGATCGCACGTGCTTTTTACCTTTCATTAAAAAAAAAAACACATTTTTATAAATATACGTACCCAATAAAATGTATCATTTAGCTATCGTATCATAACAAAGCTGCGTATACTAGGACAGTAATAGTTTGATTAAAAATACTCGTAAATGGTCGTCATTCATAATTAACTATAGTAAAACTGTGAAAATCCTGTTTTAAAACCTTCACAGGCAACGGAAAATATTTCTTTAAACATTTACAGCGATAGGCGAAGTCGCGTGGATTGAATATCGGTTTCCCGTATGGTATGTAAAGCAGAGCTTAAAATTTTAAAATATTATAATTTTACATAACACTTCTGCTTTACAAAATCGACACGTAATACATGTAAGAAGTAGAAAATTAAATTTCAAGGGTGTGGCAATTCGCCACGTTGTTCCAGTGTGTATTAGTGAGGATTGCTGCCAACCGTAATTCCAAATGCCGTATCGTTTGCTATCTAACGATAATAAAGGTGAGCGACAGCTTAATGCATCGCTCGAAGCACGGAACCGCTCAAGAAACGATCCCACTAACCGCCATCTATTCAACCACTGCTTGCGTCGACGGTAGCGCACTACCGAACGACGCAAGCTGTAGGGCTATGAAAAGTTATTTATATATTTACATCACTGCATCAAAGCGATAAGTTGATAAGTTCTATCCATTTCTGAGTACACGCGGTACACTCTGCTGAACAACGGACAGGCAATGACGTCCGACCCTTCTTGTTGAAAGTCGTTGGGCGTCGTGGCACCGTTACCCATTGTTTGATTTCGACTATACTCGTGAATAATCGTAGGGATTTTATGCTGCTTACTATGAGCCTCCTTTCTCGGAAAGGTTTACATGTAATTTGGTTGCGGTGTTGAAGAGCCAGGATTAAGCTTAAAGGTTCTCCGCTTTCTTTTTAGCGGTAACACTTTTGGTGTAGCGGATGTCCATGGCTGGAGATGACAATTTGCCATCGGATGTGTCAACCGTTAATTTATCGACTTTGGATATAAAGATATCGGTTTATTTTATATGATTTTGCCAGTCTTTTTAGCTTTATATACTAGTCTGGCCTTCCTAAAGGTTCAAGGGTTAAAAACACTACACCCTCACAAGCCTGAGTCGCCATACGCTGTCTACCGACAGAAAATAAACTAAAATGAAGACGGAAAGTTTAATATAAGCATTTAGCTGCTGCGTTTTTACAAGAAAATATTCTTGTTTGCCTTTAATGTGATATACATTTATACGTTTACGAATGTAAAAGTAGGTTAGATGGGTCTTAGAGATAGATAGACTATATCTATTCTCTGAAGTTTTTTTATTGAATAACGGTTTCATTCAATTGTAAGGGAAATAATATTGGTTCAGAGACGACCACGTTCCATTATCCAAACTCTTCAGGTTTATAACAAAACGAAACGGTCAGGTCCGAATCGGATTCGCGTGAGACAGAGTTTTTTTGTTACCTCAGAACTTTGTCATTTATTAACCGATTTGGAAAATTATTTATTTGTTTGTGAGGATATATTTCAAGAAAAACTCCTGATTTACTTGGTGTTTCAACTACGCTGAAAACTAGTGATTATCTGTTAGGAACATCGACAGGTCTCGTTTGTAATTATTGTTAAAACAGCGAATTCATGTAGAGTCGCTGCTCTGCTCGAATCATCCAATTATGCGTCCACGAAGATGTTTGACTATGACGCCAGCAATACTTTTTATCCCTAACATATGAAATTTGTTAAGCCGTTTTATTTTAGACTTTAGTTTATCATCAATCAAACTATTTATAATCTTATTAATAAATATGGTGAGAGCGTCATATCTCCGCGGCTTCAGCTGTGTTTGGTTTGTGAGATATGACAATCATCAAGTCCATCTCCATCTTTATACATAAGCTTCTTAAGTTCGTGTATGCGATGGCACTCTTCTTAAATAGACGGACTGTTTATGATATTTTTATGTTGGTATTTATGTGGAACCATGGAAGTATAAGATTCGCAATAAGACCCGGTAATAGTCGGCAAACGGGTGTGGGAGATTTGTTTTTTTCATCTTACAAATAATAATTATAGTGGAAAGGGTCGCCTTACCTATCGCTAATGCAGCGATTCCTTTCAGGCAACCGACCAACCGAAAAGTTTAAAGATTACAGCAAAAAATGTCGCAGTCGAAGGAATGTAAGTATGAGGGTATACGAGGGTATACGAATTAGAATGTTTCCACATTTTAAGACTTCGTAGTAGTTAAAGTAGTAAATGACATATTTTACAGACTGTTTAGTTATTATATACTTATAATAATAACGACGTCAGTTGTTTTCTTTATTTCGAACGAGTTTAGTTCATGAATCTAACGGTTTCTGTACAATACTTGTCAGAATTTTTGTGTGGTTCTCTGTGTGTCTGTTTTCTGTGCGTTTGTTTCCGCTAAACTCAGAAACGGCTTAACCGATTTCGTTACGGTTGTCACTAATATATTGCAGTAAGCATCACTTAATATTTATAGTTCGTTTTCCTTCCTCTAATCCTTAAAACATTGTATGAAGAATAGGGAGGCATCTATATTAAATCTAAAGATTCTTTTAATTCAGTGGGTTTTAGATTTAATATAATTCGGTAATTTCTTATTCTTCTTATAGTTCTAGATTTTATTGTACGTAATTGATTATTGTTCTTTTCTGACCTCAGCATATCAGTTATATAAGTATAAGATAACCTATATTAGATGACCTTTTTCCAGAATGTCCAATCACTTATAGGTACAGCAAATGATAAGTAGATTTACTTACACAGCTACAGCCCCGGGCACTCGCGGACTTTTCGCAAAGTAGGAAATTTGGCTACAAGCTGCCCCACGAGACTACTCTTGGATATGCTTGTCTATTTTCAGTTTTTATTCAAACTGCTTTATAATATGCTGTACTATTAAGTCTTATTTCTGAACGTATTTGAAATCTTTTATATCTTGTATAATTTGGTTTTTGTATAATAACTACCTAATTTGTTTAAAATTTGTCGAGGTATAAAATGTCGTTCAGAAGTGCATCATATTTTTCATTATATTTTTAATGTCTAAAGCCGCCACACGAACATTCGGGCCACCTGATGGTGAACGGTCATCGCTTTCCATAGACATCATGACACTAAAGGTATTATCGACGCTCATTTTCTAGATCCGCCGCGCTATTCGGCTTTTACGACGAATAGATTTGATGTGAGAAACATCTCCAGTTAATACACTTATTCAAATAATGTGACGTTGTCGCTTATAGATTGTTATGTATATCCCAAAAATATTCATAGATTCATAATATTAATTATTTAAATTAAATTATTATTATATTATAAATTAAATTATTTAAATTAATTTAAAATATTCATAAAATCCTATCGTAAAGTTCCCCATAGGACATAATATTACCATTGTTAAACGAAACAAATATTTTTTGTTTGTACTGTACGTGTAGAGTTATATATTTTTTTCTTGTAATGTTGCCTAGTGGTTTGAACGCTGGTCTCCCGCACGGGAAATTCGAATTCGAATCCTGCATGCACCTCTGATTTTTTAACTATATGGCTATAATAAATAAACTATTAATAGGTGCGTAGTGCTTGCCAAACCGAACTTGGCCAGCGTGGCAGACTATTTCTTTATTCCTTCTAATTGTGAGAGGAAACCCGAGCCCAGTAGTAGGACAATTTATGGTATAACGTAATGATGTGAATAATGAATGTAATACAAACAAAACGTAATTGAATTATTTTCCTTAGTTAGTTAGCTGTAAGACAATGGATTAACGTACGGAAGGCTACCGTAGGTAGACGAACGTGTGAATTAGCATTTAAAATAAATAAGTCGCAGCTATAGACCACATACTCTTTTATATAAATATTTAATCCCACGTCAGGACGCCGTGCAAAGCAGAGGATATGATTATGATGACAACTTGACTTGTCTCTTTGAAGTTCTAGGATTCTCGTTGGTTGAACCGATTTATAAAAAGTCTTTTAATCTGAAATCAGATTAAATTACCTTGAGATACGAATTTAATTAACGGTGGGCTATATATAATAAGTAAACCTTGACATAATTTTAAACTTTACCATTTCAAATCAAGATAATGAGTTAATAAAAAACAGATTAAGTCCGAATTAGACCTACCTACTGTATTCGTGGTTACGCGAAATGGCAATGAACAAAGACGGGGAATTTGGGAATTGGATAACGAAAAAACTAAGGCCACTTATTGGATATTTTTTATATAAGCTCCGGCTTCAAGAAGAAACTTCAGCAAAACAAGGCAGGCTTCATTCCAGCCGACAAATAGCATATATTTAACGATGTTTCGGTGATCAGCAGGGTTAAAGCCGGAAGTGATGACCGAATCGTAAGAGGCACGTTAAATATCAACCTAAAGCTTGAACTATCACGTTCAAATCCAGGACTAAGAAGAATGGGGGTCGTCTCAAGTTGGAGTGAGCTTGTGTAACTAAAAAAGTGGGTATATTGTAGTGGAGTGTAATTGTAGTGTCTACGCCCGTAAGAGGCGCTGTCACGGTGTTCTTGCTCCATATTCAGTCTGGCTATAGTGGCAATCCGTAGAAGTGCGCACGTGTACTTGTTACTCATAGAGATTGAGTGTATTTTTATTTAGTAACTAGGTTTTTTTAATGTGCGTATTATTAAATTGAAATTACTTTCTAACAATGAAAATGATTTCATACAAGCTAAAGAATATAACAACTCTCTGTCCGTCTGAACGCGATTGTCCAAAAATGTTTTTGCGCTCGTAAGAATTCCAGATTTGAGAAGAGGGAAGGTTGCTAGCAAAATATAAAATATCCAAACTGCACTTGACCTGGATGACGGACTTTGTCTTAACCCCTCTCATTGTGAGAGGAAACCCGAGCCCAACAGTGGGATAATTATAGGTTGTTATAAATACTTGCTTCGTTGATGCGATAAACCGATGATTTTAATTTAATTATCGTTTCTCGCTTACTCTCCGCAAGTGAGAGTAAACGCTCCGTTAAACTAACGGATGGTAGGTATTTGATTGGGATTTTCCTTGGGAAATAGAGGAAAGCTATCGCTATTTGGAATTGGAATTCGGAACCGAATCGTAAGGCCTTGACGTTTATTACCAATACCGCGGTCTCTTTAATGTAACCGGTTCCCGAACACATTTACGATGTTTAGTATGTGTAATGTTCTTAATGAACTTCATCTTCTGGATTATTCTGGATTATAGAACTTCTTATCGGAAGTCGCAATCTACTTCAGTTTTCGAAATTATTGAACTAACACTTGATTCGGTGTAGGAAAACATGCGAAAACATATACATACATGTACATGAGTTGTGAGTAATGTTTGCGAAGGTGCGTTTCCGCTTCGTTTTTAACCAAGACCAATTGACAGTTTCAAATCCGACCCTCTGATTTTCGTCTCCGTCTTCGAAGTCGGCTTGAAGTTCGTTTTTACAATAAGATTCCAAAGTTCATACGTGACTTTGGAACTTTTAAGCGAAGATTTAAATACAGCTTATACGTAAAGGATATTATAGTATAGATTGATATATAATGACAAGGACGCCTGGAAATAATAACGACGAAACCAGTTCCGCGCAGGTTTAAGCTTTTGTGATTACCATGTGTCGTTTAAAAGATGTGCTGAGAAGTTTTTTTGCCGTTTCTTCTCTTCAATGTTAAAGCACCTTTTCGAAACGGTAGTAGGAGCAAAAAATGACGCGCGTAAGTGTTTTTACAGAATATCTAATGATTAAATGATTTTGAAATTGAATTTGAGAGCGTCCGATCCCAGCACTGGGATAGTTACACATGCTCATAGTCCGGTAAGCCCGTGTATGTGATCGAAGTAACCAGTTTACAGTGCTTTCAACTGTAAGATTCGTGCTCCTATTGGATAATTTTAAGTGTATTTACAAAGCTAAAATCGTCCCCATTCAGCATGGTTAAAAGTGAGAATGGTCTTCAGTGCGACCTTTTTAAATGACAAAACTGTAATACTACTTACCATGAGATAATAAAATGAAAAGGGTGATGTTGAAATAAGTTATTGCAGCTTCCGCCCCGCGCGATATATTTCCATATTGTACTGCCCATTTTTCACCCTCTACTGGGGTTGGATTTTCACGAATCCTTTGTTAGATTACTTTGTCATAAGGGACAAACGTGCCTTAAATTTTAAGTTCCTCGGTTTCGTGTTTCTCGAGCGAGCTGTAAATAATGTCCTGTTACTTGGAGATTGTATGAAGATTACTTATCTTATCTTTAGTACACTGTCTTTATAATATACTATTTGGCTTTTGCATCACCAATTAAATCTATATAAAAATTATAAAGAGAGAGAGAGAGAAAAAATTTTGTGAGTTTTTGTGTATGGGTGGGGAAATCTCCGGCACCACATCACCTATTTGAAAATTGTTATAACATTTAAAAGGTACATTATTCCGGATGTATATAGGCTATATAGTAAAATAGTTTCACCCGAAGGGAGTCAGGACGGGCCGCTAGTACAAATTTGCGTGTACCCAGCGCTGTCATTTTTGTATTTTGTACCGGTTTTTTGATACAATTAAATTACATATACATGTATAATGTACATATATCATTTTTTTTAATTATGTGTGAATTACAAACAAATTATCACTTTCGAAGGAAAACATCGTAAAGAAACCTGCATACTTGAGAGTTCTTCATAACGTTCTTTAAGGTGTGTGAAGTCTACCAACTTACATTTGGCCCGCGTGGCTGAGTATGGCTTTAACCCCTCTCATTGTAAGAGGAGACCCGAGCCCAGCAGTGGAACAAATATGCATTGTAATGATGATGACGGGAATTACGTGATTTTAAACTTATCTTACTCGGATGGGCTGCGTTCGGGAAACTACGTCATATCTTGTCGTCCAAAAAGTTACCTCAGTGCCTGAAGTCGAAGGTGTTCGAGCAGTGTGTGTTGCCAGTGATAACATATGGATCCGAGACGTGGTGCTTCACTATTGGCCTAATGCATAAGCTCAGAGTCGCCCAGCGGGCTATGGAACGAGCTATGCTCGGTATTTCTCTACGCGATCGAATAAGAAACGATGAAATCCGTAGACGAACGAGGGTGACCGACATAGCTCAGAGAATTAGCCGGCTGAAGTGGCAATGGGCTGGGCACATAGTTCGAGGAACCGATAACCGTTGGGGAAGAAAGGTCCTCGAATGGCGCAATGGCGCCCACGTCTCGGAAAAAGGAGCATAGGACGCCCCCCGACCAGGTGGACTAACGACCTGAAAAAGACAGCGGGCATCCGCTGGATTCAGATAGCCCAGGACCGGTCAGAGCGCCGCAAGTTAGAGGAGGCCTATGTCCAGCAGTGGACCTCCAAAGGCTGATGGATGGATGTGATGATGAAACTTATACCATCGCGGACATTATTTTACTGTAACGAGTAGGTACTCACGCTTTTCATATTCTATAACGATATTTGCACTTAATTATATGGATCATGGTCGCAGGGAGACCGTCAGACTTCCAATAAAGTGAGGTTTTGTTCAATTACACATTCGAAATATACGCGAAATTCGAAATATCTATGTGTTGTTGTGTGGTGTGACAATCGGTGTCAGCACCGCGGGCGCGGAGCGGCGAAATGAAAACTCTGTATTGTTCTTACTCCACGTTTATAGCGCACAATAAATATAGACAATGGCACGTGAACTGCAAGGGTGTATTCACACTCGTTCCGGCCGGTGCTGTGAATTTTTCGGAAATAAAAGCGGAACGGATGCGGTCGGAGACTTATTTTGATAGGTCCTTCTCGTTTCTATTATTTGTACAGTCAAAAATATGCTGTTTGTTTCATAAACACTCAATAACTCGATATTTATATATTTTTTATCATATCTTTGTTATTTTAAGGTTTTTATCGCCTACTGATATACGCCCGTATAGCTAAAATAAGTCACATCCCCATAGCTGAGATTGAGTGCCCATATGTAAGTAGAGTTTTATTATTAGTTTAGTTTATTCTATGGAAAAACCAAAATGGTGTAACGATTACATACAAGGCTGGTTGTTTCTTGTTCTCGTGCCTTAAGGTCTTATTACGAACAAAGCAACAAGGAATGTGTTCGAAATTACGCGAATGCCTGTGTTGACATATTATAAGTAGCTAAAACCAAGTAAGACTGCTTTCATTTACACTGGGTGGTAGAAAGCCTTACTTCACTGTTTCGATTGTTATGTTATGTTATTTACGGGATATATTTTATACCGTGGGCAGAAGAGCTTCAGTTCAAAAATTGAAAATATTTTACCTCACAGTGCAATATTAAATAATGTCAATATCGCCATGAATGATGAACATAGATTACTATTTACTTTATGATTTTAATAATTAACTAGTAAACTGCCCTCGCTTCGCTTCGAAAAAATTACGCTTTACACTAATAAATAGTACCTACATTTTTTTTTATTGACTTATAACTTTTTTATTTATGGACAAATTGAGGTAAAGTAAACTTTAAATATTAAGCGATGCTTACTACAATACATTATTGAAAACCAAAACGAAATCGGTCAAGCCGTTTTTGAGATTAGCGCGCACAAAAAGCACAGACAAACCTACAAAAATTCTAATAACAATTTTTGGGTTATATTGCGTTAATAAAGGCCCCTAATAATAGATTTTCTCATATATCCTTCATGTACAGGAAGCGATCAGTTAGAATTTTATTATATGTATAGATAGATAAGTAAATTTGGTTAAATTGGCCGAATGAAGCGGGCTTGATTCGCATGTATGTGTACCTACCCTAATACCTCATGACATAGAAGCTTTATACGAGGTACTTTTATCCGGAACAAATCCTGCCATGTTGTACCTTAGCCTTATATAGTTTAGTGGAAATTTAATTATCTTTATGTACTTGAACGGTCTATTTTTTGATTCTGTGTAATAAAGGATACTTTAGTAAAATATTCTTTCTAAAGGTCAAGTTGTATTTATCTGTCAACTACAATCGAAACTGGATTTTATTCATAGTAAAGTTTCAAGTGAGGGTCCTTTAACCAGTCGTAACTTTTTCGTGGCTACTTTTGCAATGTGCAATTGATTCTGAAATCGTTTAGAAACTTTCACTAAAGCTAGATTTGTTGTAAAAATTCTAAATGCCACTGTGCTCCCAATTACAAAGGTGTACATGATCGGTTGAGCGACCACATTCTGCGTGCTTAGTCTTTTCACCAGCGGCTGGACGGAGCTAATATTTGGGAATTTATTTTTTTATATTTCGCCTGAAGTGCTCGAGGTAGTAGTTATTACTATTTGTTTTTTTATGTCCTCTACGGTTTCTGGCCGACCCCTTCGAGAATCTTAGTAACAGTATTTAAATCTGTACTAATAATATCAAAATAATTCGTTAAGCGATCGCGTCGGTTGCTCTTGGTTTCGTCAAATAGCAGTCGTTGAGCCTTTGTCATCGGACGGCATAAGCACTACCGACGCTTGGATTTGCCACTAACCCCTCCTCCGATCCTCACTGGACCAGCATGATGGAATACGCTATAGGGATCCTCTATTACGAACATAGACCCGTGCCCTGGAGTGAACCGTTAAGAGATTGAACGTTGATATTAATGAAACTATGTCAAATCTTATTTTTTTAATTATTGTTTGTCTGTCAGTTTATTCCAGTATTCCGGAAACCACTGAGCACACTAAAATGACATTGGACAAATTTATGACTTACTAGTAACCCCTTACAAATATCATTGTAATAATCATAAACAATATATTCCTAAACATAACTGCAATCGAAATAATTACTTTTCGTTTTTAACAGGCGTTTTGTTACCTATTAATGTTTATTTCATAAATATAAATCCCTCTCGCGAGAAAAAATCGCCTTGTTCTCTACGGTAATGTTTGATTTTATTACGTTCAAACCTACGCTCAGTTGAACAAAGACTGTAAAATTAAATTATAATTAGTCAAAAATTTAAATTTAAATTTTCTAGTTGTATATGTTACGAATATTTATCAAAGCAAATAAAGTTGGATACTAGTGTATCCTCAAATAGGATTCCAAATCAAACGAAATTGTCTATGGAAAAAAACGCGTGAAATGTAGGCAAAGACATTTAACTGGCGAAGTGAGAGTTAGACAAATTATTCTGGAAAGTGCTTATCAGAGATGTTTAATTAAAAGATGGCGTAGCTACGGACCGTCTGCTTATGGAGTAGTCTGTAAAATTGTGTTAAATAATTAAATTAATGTTCACCAACTCATTTGTTGTTTTTGTTACCACGCTGGAAGAAAATATCGTAAGTCACCATTGAGCTAGCACCCTCTTTCTAAGATCAACAGTGAAATTAATGTCTTTTGGTTGTAGTATCACAGAGCTAGTTAAATATGGGTTTCTTCGTTTTACAGTTTAAGCCACTTACTATCAGGTGATCCGTCTTCTCTATAGAAAAATGTCTACGTACTAGAGTACCACAACGTAGCAAATATTTGCGCTACGGGTTAAGGTCGAGTGGACGTAAATAAGTATGGTTTAAGATTTTTATTTCTCAAAAGATCTCAAATCACTTACAGATAAATATAAATTAAATTGGTATAAGTTAAATATTACATTACATTAAGCGTACTTACAAACAGTTGTTGCTTACAATTATATAGTTGTGTATTATGGTATGATTACTGTTTTCCACATAAAACGATATAGAAATTTCTTTTTATAGCATTATAGTAATTGAAAAAGGTCTCACAAAAAATATTCTTAAGAATGATTACGACAACACAAAATAATTGTTAAAGCGGGTAGTTTAATACCAATTCCACAGCAAAGAATAATGGTGTAGTATAAATTCGTATAAGTATTTCTTGAATAAAGGTGACTAAAACATTGCATGACGAAGTCTACTTGCACTTAAATATTATTTAGTGTATTATTATTTGTTGGGTGGGTGACGGTTTTTGCAAACAGTATTGCAACATATCTGCTGTTCTGTATTATTCTTTTCTGCTGTTACGCCCAGCAGCTCAATGTCGTATCAAAAACATTTTTATAATACTTACACCAATATTTCATGTAAATTACAACACAGATTTTACGAACAAAATTGTGAATGTAAATAAATAAATAAACATTTACACACACCCACCTCCCGCACCAGGACATACACAAATATGACATTACAAACACTCATGACCCGAGAACAAAGATTTAGATGTTATTAAACATAAATGTCTGCCCTGGCCGGGAATCGGACCCGCTCCCGCTCGGCAGGCAGGGTCTCTACCAACAGGGCTAAGGGGTCGTCATAAAAAAATCAACCAATAATGGATAAATTTAATCATCTGATATTTTAAAAAATTAGCAGTAGAACTATCGTTACACACGTGTTCCAAATAATTGAAAGACGAATGAAAACATACAATTCCTGCAAAAGAATCTTTCGAACAGTTCAAAATCAATTTCCAATATTCTGTATCTGGAAGAATTGTACACAATGCGTTCAGATCTTTAGCATCTAATTGGTTCCGCACTAGGGTGGACTTCTGTGAAACTTATTTAATTTCCTGCGTCTGATCGCTGGAACTGTCGGCCTGTTTTCAACTCGGCTTTATCCCGATGATACGGATAGTTCATTAAAGTTTCTTTATTGTTTTTGGACAATTTCATTAGATTTATCATTAAACAAATGTAATAGACTTTCTTATATGAAATAAGTTGATTGTCACCTCTCTAAAACGTTCTAAAATTTCAGTTAATTGTAACTGTCTTCTTAAACGCCCAGGTGTTGATTTAATTTTGTAAATTCAAATTATAATAGTACACAGGAACCTCGTGAAACCGTAAAACGGCAAAAACAGGGGATATGCGGTTGTTTGACATTTCGTTATTATTTCAGTTCAACGAATAAATATTATTAGTTGGTCTTTCAGTTAAAGATATATTGTTATATTTAAGGATTTGTAGATATTTATAGGTGTTAAAATAAGCGATGAAGTTTTGTACGGAAATTTTGTCAAACCTAAGTTTAGTAATTACGATCCCTAGATAGTAAAATATATGCGATATATGTTTGTATGAAATTCTGGATAGTAAAGATTGCAGTTAAATTTATGAAACAAGTATTTTGACTTCACAAGTAATCATACATAAACACAATCCTGCGTAAATACTGCTTCCACAAATGGTGGGACGGAATTGCACTAACTTTTATCAGGATACCTACTTATACTGACAAGTGTTCGTCTAGTTATGTTACATAAATATCTTGTGTTACATAGTCGACTAACGAGAACAGCAATCGTATAATAACTACGAGAAATTATTATAGTAGGTACCTTGGTTCTCACTTCGATGGTTCAATGACAAATAATGGAAAGAACATCTACACAAAATATTTTATTATCCTTTATTCCTGTGATGAATCTACAAGATGAAATACAATGTATAATTCACGTTCTAAGTGTCGTTATGGACAAAATGTGATAGTTAACCGTAATATTTGCAAGTAATCCAGATATTCGACCACATAACTTGATAACGGTAGATTGTGTACATAGTTCTGCTCGTCGTACTTTGTAACAGCTGGGTGTAGCAGACTTGGCGTTAACATGGCGCAGTTTCTCGGGAATTCAGAAGCTCAGCGCATAATAAACCGTGCCGGTCGCGATCACTTTGCAAATGTGTGTATATTTTCTTTTTTAATTTAAACGCTGGTGAAGGAGATAAGACATCATCTGATAGTAAGCGGTTACCTACGGTCGTGGACATTAATATCACTTCGTGCACGTAATTTCTTCTTTTGATAATTATTACAGTACTAGATATTTATTGAAATACTTGTTAAATAATTGTTACTAACATATTCTATAATTTATTTGCATTGTTTTTATAATTTAAATTGCCCCTAAAATTCTAATCACTGTGGTATTCTCATCAATACCTGTTGAGGCTACTGAAAAGGAAGGTGTACGGCTCTGCAGTTCTCTCCACCAAAATACCCATTGGAACTTTTAAGCGACGATGATGAATAATGAATATATTAATGACAAGGACGGCTGGAAATAATAGTGTCGAAACCAGTTCCGCGCAGGTTTAAACTTTCGTGTTTCGTAAGAGTTTCTTTCGCCGTTTCTGCTCCTCAGTGTTAAAGCATCTTTTCGAAACGGTGGTAGAAGCAAAAAATGACGTGCATAAGTGTATTTACAGAATACTTATATTATTAAACGATTTTGAATTCGAAGAATATAATATATTTATTTCTGCAAACTTGTTGGGGCTCGTTTGTTTTGTTCCGATGAGTTATTCTATTATACGTGATAGCATCGAGCTGCTGATGAATTTAGGTGTTTACGACACTTGCATAAACATTTAAAACTCACCTACTATTTTTGGACTTATTAATTTTGTTGCGATGAGTTTTCTATATCAGCTCATAACATAAATTTTATCAATAAAGCATCAATGCTATGTTGTTTCACAAAAACATGATACTAATATCATACATAAAAATCAATAATATACAGCTAATATATTTCTTGTTACTTATTGTAAAAATATTTAAATGAGATGTATTCAAATAAAACTTAAACAGTTTCTAATATTAAAAATATATTTTTACCATAAAAACAAACCACTGATACAAAATATATTGACTGAAAATAATATTGGCGAACTGGTTACTAAATATGTGTAGGAGTTATATTGAATGTATCTGATTTATTTCTGAGCTTGTTTTCATATATCCCAATCACCCTGTTTAAGTGTGTGGGCTCATATCATGTACTATATACTGAAATTTGAATCACGGGTATACGAAATTAAGGTTAGGCTAAACGCTTAAGGTTGCAATCCTTTATTCCACGTAAACGGCGTGCGTATTTGTTACTTTAGATTAAAAAAAAAACAGAAATTTACCGAGTACTTACATCCGGTTGTATTAGGGTTGTCTCCATCGAGAAATAATTATCTGTTATGCTGCGGTGATCTTACCTGGCGTGATTTAGCCCGATTGTTATAAAAAATATTGAGTCTGATTACATCCTTATTATTACTTTAAAAAAAGAACTTTGTGACAAACTCAAACATTGCAGCCTTTCAGCTTTCAACTCCTTTTTTGCAACGTATCGCCCTACGGCACGTTGAAGCGTGAAGCTCATACTTCAGGTTTCGTTAAGGGGTTATACATTATACACAGGATCGGACGTACTGACTGAATTATTTACAGCTCGCTTTGACATAGTTCGGTAACTATGCCTTCATTCTGTACATTCATTCTGCGGGAATACCGGAATTTGGGTAAAGAGCGGGAATGTAACCGAATATGACCACATATCACCCCCATATACTGCGATTTTTTTAATGTTATCATCTTTAACAAAATATTCAGGTGTCTAGAGACTTCAATTCCATCTTATTTTTTGTATCTGGTGATGTTCAGAGGATAACAAAGAACTCTCTACCACCGAGCATCCGAAAATGTAAAACCATATCAGCCTTCAAAAGATCTGTCAAAAATCACTATTTGTTAATTTGTCAATAGTTAATGCTCTTTTTTTTTCTTCTCTCTCCCTTTCTACTTATTTTCAATTTATTGAGTTATATTATACATCCATAGTATTCTATTAATATATATGTACATTTATTAATCATATACTATAATGCACTAAGTTCGCTGCTCTATTTATTACATTACATGTTGCGGGGCTACTGGAAGAGATTTCGTTGTGAGATAATTAGTTCCCTTGTATTCCGTATTTCATGTTAACCTCTGTTTCATTATCTCTGTGCATAAATCGTTAAATAAATAAATAAAATAAACAAAAATAATGTATTCATTTATTCGGCTCATATTAGTAGTAGGCTCCAGAAGATCGTTTGAACACACCGTTCTTCACTCATTCATCACTTTCCCATGCCCCCACAAGTCTGCGCAAGTGACTAACTATCGTTTTCCCAGTAATATATAGCTGCAGTCCACGGCTACGAGATCCCTTCTCTTGGAATTCTGGTTGAGGATATTTACATGCACTAATAGCTCAACATTGTTCTACGTTTGTGCATAGCGCGTACGTTTAATACCTCACCACATTGATACCAATAAAAATGTTCCAGTTAAGTAGAACGTAAATAAATTCGTACTAAAAGTTGATAGCAGGGTTTTATAACTATCGCGGCCCCCAGAGACCTTCGCAGCCCGCGCCATTATTCATAAAAGCATACTAAAACACAACCTGTGGCCTATCTTTAGTACTCTGAACGACTAGGTTGAAGTTAACTTTTCCGGGAAAAGCGTACAAAGCGTCATACATTACATTATCCTAGCACGGCTGCGATCGGCTGTTGTTAACTGAATTATTAACGTGCTACTTAATATAATTCTCATGTGCATATTGAGCGGAAAAGGAAACTTGTCTGGAGTTACTCGTTTTTCAAACCGTACAGAACTCTTACAGACCGGGGATTTCTTGTGGTGCAGGTAACGTGTGCATTTAAACGAAACATCACCAATAATCATGATACAAAAAGTCTGGTCACAAAATGTTTTAATCGACTTAGGGACGACCCTCAAAAGAATCGCTTATATAATAATTGTTCTCACTGTCCTTCTTTGGCTTCTCGGAGTTCTTCCTGATTCATGGTCATAGTTGGAACAATCTTTATTGAGAGAGGACCTTTTGGACCAAAAGATTCCTTTCCGTACCTTGAACAGGTGTAGCTCTGCTCAGATTGATGATCGAAGCACATGTATTCTACTCTTAACACATAACCATGTTTTAGGGTTTCGTAGACTTGATTGAATTATGGAGCTTGCTCCTGGACTATATATTTGTCTATATACTATTTGCTGATCAAATGGCGGATATAAATTAACTAATTTGGGCGGCTAAGTAAGTTAAATAAACATAAACCTTTGTCAAGTGCGTTATGTAACGTGACATGTGACAGGGTTTGATAAGAACATAAAGTATTTGCTCTAATAATCGTAAAATAAATAATCAAAAAGTAATTCAAAGAAGTGCTCGGATTTTTTTTTGTTTTATTGTTGAGTCCAAAATTTGGGAAATAATGTGAGTATAAATCTATACTAAATTCTAAGTATTAAAATATAATTTAAATAGAGCTGCGTAACATTTACAATATGGACCTTATACGAGAATCCGATTTGGACAGTTTATGTTAGAACGCTTTTTTATTTATCTTTGTTCTTCGAGAATTTTATCCACAGAAGAGTTGTTACCCACACGGGTGTGCATGTTTACATATAATATCATTGGATAATATTACATGAATTATAAAACATTATGCGTAGGTTTCAATACGGTTATTAAATTGTCATTAATAATAATATCGAGATACCTAATAATACATGAAATAATTCAATGCCAAATAATAATTAAATAATTTGTGTGGTGAAAGATGTGGTGTGGAGTTTCTTTCGCCGTTTCTTTTCCTCAATGTTATACCACCTTTTCGAAACGGTGGTAGAAGCAAAAAATGATGTGCATAAGTGTATTTACGGAATACCTAAATTATTAAATAATGTTATTTGAATTAATTGAAGTATATACTCGTACATATATGTTTCATCTAATCCTAAAAAATGGGAGTAAGTTTCATCTTTTTTAGAATTAGGATTCTGAGAAAACAAGTCACAGGAATAGCTACATTCCTGGAAGTATAAATACAGTATTTTGCGAGTCGAATATATGGGTAACATAGGAATGTACTCGTATGGTGTATTATGAAGTTGCCCTTGCTGTTTGTGGTGAAGCAGCATGTGTGGAGCTAGGATGTAGGATGCACCTTGCCTCGCGTAAAGCGTGTAGCGCGGGGCGCAGACACATTACCAATTTAATTATTTACAGAGCTGCAGAGCTAATAATGTTAGCAGTTTATCCCGTCTCTATTATGCGTCAGTGTGTTACAAGAACAAAGAGTTTTACTACAGCGGAATTTTTACGATAAAGGTGCCTATGGTGCTTTCACTTAGAATATGTATATAATCTTTTATCCGATAGTAACATTATCAATACTATAAAACGTTTGACAATCCATGGTATTATAATTAATACGATGACACACACACATTCCACACTTCCCTGTGTTGCCGGTGGCATGGACATATACAAATATGACGTCAACTCATATCATTCATAAAAGGTCTGTCCCGGCTGAGAATAGAACCCTTGACCCAACGCTCAGCAGGCAGGGTCATTACGAACTGATCTCACGGCGTCGTCGATATCGACAAATCCATTCACAAATTTATTCAAATATGAAGTTGCCAACTTACACATCGCAGACATGATTCATTATTGTGGCAGTCTGGCATATTACCAATCAATTATTACACACATGTACTTGATATATAATATATGTCCATTCGGAACAATGTACCTTTCAAGTGGTAAAGGAATTTTTCTATTACGTGCCACGGTTTTGGAGATAACCTTCCGCGTATACACAAACTCATAAAATTCGCACTCTCTCTTTATAACATTGGTGTAGATTAGTAACCTACCCTCGCTTGATATCGGAAAAACCTACGCCTAACGTTTACAATTAGCACCCGCATTGTTTTAGGTATGAGTTTTTCTAGTTCTGTGGTTTCAAAAGCATATTGATTCATTATAACATGACCAGCCAGGCGGCCAATATTTCATTTACCAAACTCAACCTCCTAATAGAATGTCTATATCAAAAGAAACACTTAAGTATATGGTATACATTAATGTTCGATATTCATTACATTAATAAATAGTAATTACTATGACAGTATATTTCTTATTACAATATTTTATTATACATATTTCAATACAATTATGATTACAGTCATTAATACTTTTACATAAATTTCTAATAATCATTGATATAATCACACTGACTTACGTTTCTCGGCAGAGCTTCTCCTTTTTTAAGAGCTACAGTAGACTGTGTTATTCAAACATGGTAGCGAGTATTTAATGAAGACTGGCAGGCATCTCGGGTGGAGAGCCATAGCTAAGTACCCTACTTTCAAACGACTACCCTCCTTTAATGAGGCCGACAACAATATTAACTTGTATTTGCTATCCTGCGGAAACAGAACTATTTATCGGGATAAAGTGTCCTAGATTATAATGGCACGTATCATCCACATCTGTTCGGTGTTTTATTGTGATACGCGCTCAGACAGACAAATATTCCATTTATATGTCGATAAGTAACAAAATTAAAATTTTAAAAAATATTTCCAGATAGAGATTCGACCCCGTTACAATTTAATTATTAGTATAGATACACAACATTTGTTATACTCATCTACAGTCTTTAATGTTTGCTGAAGTTTGGACCTGACATTTTAATGTTGGTTTCTATTTCCCCTCTACCTTTTTTATTTCTTTGTTTTTTTGTTCCTTTTTAAACCACCTACTGAGAACGGATTCTTGATATTTCAAAATTTAAAAGGCTGAATAGAGATAAAATGTTTAGGTTCATAAATTTTGCTGGGTGTGGAGTCTCGACTGGTTTAAAATTGTGTACCTATATTTTATTTAAAAAACACAAATGATTATAATTTTGTTGTTAGTTTAGTAATGAAAATAAACATAGTACCCATGACTAAGTAACCATTATGCAATCTGGTATTTAGTAAAATAGAATCCTTAAGCTTTGTTCTTTTGTAAAAAAAAGAAGAATGAAATGCTTTTTGCATTTTATGTTCTTTGTTTCCTCATGACAAGTCAGGAATGAGTAATATTTGCTTTATGGCTGGCGTCAGAAACAGGCATTGGCTAATTACTTTGTATTTTGTCGTAGTTGGCTGCAATTCTAATTTAGGATTCTTAGCTATATATACAATAATCAGGTATTTCTATTTAATTTTCTATTTTATTTTTACGTTAATTATGTGTATTAACACATAATTATTATTTTCTTTATACCGCCTTCGTTGATACCGGTTTTACTCAAAGGTTTTTAGCATTAAGTTGTAGGCAGGCGGACCAACTCCCTATCACCATGCAAGTACCGACGGGATTACAATAGTTGATACAGCGTCCCTCACCTTTAACAGGTGTGACCGTTCGCCTTAGTCTCGTTCGTTGGTCAACAGGGTACACTACGAACAGGGGAGATTGGCTTGGGCTGAAGAGTTGATGGCGCCACTTACACCATAAAATCCAACACATGCACATAGTACATACATAATATAATTCAATTTCAGCACTCCGATACTGATTACGTTCTCCATTGAGTGTATAAATTTATGAATATAATATTAATCTCGTTCAGTATTCCTTAGAAAAGCAAGTCTAAAATCGGCAGCGTTTTCATATGACACTGTTGACGCTGAGTTCGCAGTACGTACGGAAAGCGACCTCGTTACATTAAAACTGATCACAATATTTTATTATTTGATTACGGTACTAAATTAATAAACGTTTCCACACTCACACCCCCGCATTAGGATTCCCTGTGTTGCGGGTGGCGTGGACATACACAAATGTGACATTACGAACACCCACGACCCGAGAACAAACATTTATCTGCCACATAAATGTCTGTCCCGGCCGGGAATTGAACCGGGACCCCACGCTCGGCAGGCAGGGTCACTACCAACTGGGCTACGGAGTCGTAAAATTTTAAATTTTTATAATGGTTGCAATATTTTATATTTCTCTTAATCATCTAGCAAAATGTGCTGTCGAAGCTTTTTGTCTTATTTCAGCCCGGTTCTGAATGCTATTGACTGTTCTAATAGTCTAGCAGTAGCAGGTCTATTAATCCTTGTCCCTGCAGCTCGGGTCCAGAATAGCATGCAATGAATTGCACGTGAATGAATGGGTGTTGTTCGGTGTCATGGAGGCGGTGATCTGTTTGAGGTTACCGATATCATGGGCGGCGGTGATCACTGACAGGTGATCAGGTGGCTCGTCTTCTCGTTCACTGGCTTTTGATACAAAGATAGTATTACCGTGAGCAACAGTAACAGTAAAATAAGTGACAGAAGTTAAATTTACCAAAACGAATGGTAAAATGTCTTCAAGTATAATTGTTTCATGTCAAACAATAAGTTTTTGTTTCAATAAAAAATCAAGTGTACATTTAAGATTCGAAGCCGAGTTGTGTCCAACTTTACATCTTTTTTTCTACGGTATTGGCATAACTTTGTGAGTTGGACGGCCGTGGAACTGTTTTTATTGTAGGAAAACTCTTGCTTATAATTATATATCTCCTTTATTACATAAATAATCTCTCACTTAAGTGGAATTATAAAAAAATCTGGCAAATTTCCATCAATTAAACATTATATAAAACAACAATATTTAAAATTTTGTAGAATTTTCATTTTTCCATTTGAAGTGTCCAAAAAGATTTCCAATCACGAA
This sequence comes from Megathymus violae, assembly GCA_003671415.1. NCBI lineage: Eukaryota > Metazoa > Arthropoda > Insecta > Lepidoptera > Hesperiidae > Megathymus > Megathymus violae. Next base: position 558,220 of record PDGT01000013.1, on the reverse strand, counting down.
TTTTGATACAGCGAAGTAAATAATTTTATTAATCATAATAAATATATCAACATATATTTATGTATATCACTCACTAGTGATCTCAAGAATAGTGTATTTTTCTATTGGTGAAATATTTTTCGGAAATAACATAACCTATGGGATTTCCTCGGCTACAAAACTGTTGTAAAAATCCGCACTCATGAGGCAAGGCGCATGAACCATACAAATATTGTGTAACGTGTAAATGCGTAGTAGTAGCATACGGCGTAGGCGTCTACGCCGTAGAACACCTACGGCGCGTCTACGAATCAATGAACCGGCAGTCAATTTGCACAGTTGAATCAACGTTGACAAGTATTGACTTTTCCTTGGAGGTTACAATTATATATTTACAAGGTTTCCTCCTTTCTTTGTCTTGTGTAAAAATCAATGGACACTTTTTTTTCAAGATAAGAATGGCTGTAGGACGATAGTTTGATGGTGACGTGTTTGTTGTTAAGGATATTCGTACACGGCGGTGATCATTTACCATCGGATAGCTTGTTCTTTTGTCGGTTATTGACATTATTATATAAGGTTCTTAAAGTTGTATTATATACTATTATTATCATTAGGTACACACTAATATTGCCTTACTGTATCTCTTTTCCAGTTTTGGACGTACTGGAAGAAATTTCTGAATAGCAAAAAGTAGAGCCTTTGTACCAATTTTATTGTACATATTTTTTTTCTATAATACACAATAAATATGTGCAAAATAAATAAATAAACTTGGAAGAATCGCTTATAGTTGGCCCAGTTTGTCGGGTGAAAGATCTCATTCTCCATTTTCGATAGGTGTGGATATTTATATGGCAAATACAAAAATAACCCTGAAGCATAACTCGTTCAATTCCTGATAGTCATGTAAATAACATGACAGACACGTGTTGATTCTCACGTCTTGGTTGCTCGACGATTATGTAATAGATGTGAGAAATATCATAAAAACTAAAAGTTGGTAATATATGTACCTAATTGTACACCGCCAAGTTTGTTCATTATGAATAAATGACGCTGTAAGGCTCTGAAGGGTCTTAAAAGTTGAAAGTAAATGAAGCGCTTCTGGGAAAATTCCACAAGGGCCCAGCTGAATACGGCGCACACATTAATCATTCGGTTTTTAATATATTACTACTTTTTAAATTAATCTTTGTAAGTTACACCATGTATCATTTATTGAGCCATTAAAACTATTCTCCTTCTAATAATAGTAGTTTATACTCTCTTAATTATTTTCAGTTATATTAATTTTCGCTATTTACATACCACTTTTTTGTGACTTACTCTTCTAATCAAATCAATCTTTTTTTTTCTTCAATGTAAAAAATTAAATCATTCGTGCATATTACTTATTTTACAATTAAACTTATTATGAAAACCTTTTAATTGAACATTGCTTAGACATATTATATCGTCATTTTTAAAGATTCGCGTCATGAGAATTATGGCGCGTAATATACTTTATCTAGAGATTTTTAGCAGTGAATATAGTATGTTGAGATTATTAGCATACACGCAATATTACTGTGAGAAATATTAATGATAAAAATATTACATATATTGATAACATATAAATGCTATCATATACGGACAATATCCAAGGGTAGCATCTTAAAGTAAATTGAGACAGAACCTCGATCATTCAAATGCTGCTGTTTCGCATCATTGTCACATACTAATTTTGCATACTAATTGTATGATAATTTATTAAAATATTGGCCAAGAATACCTATTTACGTAAGTTGTTTTAGTATCCTTTGAAACCAAGATCCCAGTGACATCAGAACATGTCCCATTATGTCACGTGTGATACTACAGTTTAAAATATATCATTGATTTCAAATATTAAATAAATAAAAATACCTACGATTTTAACTTTTATTTTACTAATTGAAGTTTACGAGTATGCTACTCGTATGTAACGAGAACATTTGTGAAAAAATAACCATTTTTTATTTTCCAGGTGATATCGTGGGTTGCAGATGGCCGCGCCGAGATCACACATGCGGACGATATGGTAAGATTATTTTTAATAAATATAATTGAAAACATTATTTACTCATAAACATGTCCACAATATTCTTCGCCAATAAATTCAAATCGAAACTGATTTTTAAAATGTTAAAAAATATTAAACACATGGATAACGCAGTGGATTGAGGCTTCACATACATTCACGAGATCAGCCCTGGAATTGTGTAGTTGTGATGAAAACGATGATATTATGTGAGATGGGATGTTGATATGTAATTCTAACAGTTTTTATTATTTTTAGGCATAAATAAACCCTTTTTTCTAAAGAAAGTTTTAATATTTTAATTTGTACTTTATTAAATTAATTTTTAATTCACACGATGACAAATTTTCATACTAGCGCCATCTATGTTTTCTTTTTCAAATGAAGTTACCAGCTGTAGATGTCGTTAGCTATCTATTGGTTGTAATTTTCGTTACATATTCTAGATGGCGCTTCTTGTTTATGAGTAATTTATCTTTTCAATTTAAAACTAATTAAAAGGTCTACTAATACAAATTACTGAGAGTAAAGAAATTATTACACTATAAAATTTCCATGTAACAGTCCTATGGCATTTCAGGACACAGTATGGCCTCGGCACATTGGCTCAACTCGCTCGGGTGCCTGTCGCTGTCGCTGCTTTGCCTCTTCGCAACCACTCTCCAAGTCACGAGCGGTAAGCTACTATTGAATATATACTTACTTTCATTATTTTTTTATTGCTAGCAAATGTGTAACCACAAATTATGAGAGTCCTTCAAGAACAGATAAAATAGATTTACAGAAGAATTCAAGAATGCTATTGGATATGATAATGACTAAATATATAATTATTACTCATATTAATCCATTTAAAGAAAACTGATCAACGAAAGACAATATCTTTCCAATTAAAATTTCAAATAAAAATTTATTTGAATATAAATAAAATTATCATAATTACTTATTCCGTATTTTAATTATGTATATTATTTTGTATGCTATTATATATATATTTTATTCCTGAAAATCTAATCAGTTACCCATGTATATGTTTTGTTATGTGTTTGTGTAATGTTTAATGTGTTTGACGGCAGTGATTATTCAGCAAGAGAAAAAGACGGCGATACAAAACGCTAGTGGCACGTCCACCTAACGTCATTCTATGCTAAGACTCGATGATATAAAAGCGCTCGCTCCGAAGTATCGACACAGCACCCTTCTTTCCTTAAAGAAGGGTCGCCATCCGATAAAGATTTGGAGGTCGCACGGCCAAAGTCACTTCAGGTTGGCGTTTAGTGGGTAAGAGTCCCACATAACCATCGTAGCCGGCTGCGCTGGTATGCATGTAGTATACACCATGCTCCTCCCTTAAGAGGCGGAAAAAAGTGTCGACGCGTATTTCTTACGGATTCGTCATGGTGCACGGATCACTGCCTCAAGTGAACCGTCACTGCCCTTATAGCTATTTATGTAACTTTTAGCTTCTATAACGTTGTTACTACTATTTCTGCAGGGCACAATAGTACAGATTATTCGAATTTGTTAATTATTAATCACGTGATTAATATAATTACTTATCATTTGACTTTTACTTCTATGTCTGGGCCATGATGTCCGACATGTTCATTATTTCTCATAATACACGTTATCACTTTTGACTTGTAATGAATAATTAGGTTAGAGATGAATTCATTATTAGTGTTGATTAGTTTTAAAATTAAAGGAGCATGACTATCACTTCCCGATATGGCTGGCATCACTATTGTATAAAATATAATTTACGAGATGAATTTAAAATTTAATAATTAATTGAGTATATTCCATGTTTGTCAGATGTTTTAAGCGTTAAATCGAAGTTAATCTTACAACATCAGTAATCACGTTCTGATGTATGAAAAGTTTAAAGAATAGAAGAATAGTACGTTAAAATTTATGTTACAAAATTTTACACAGAACTATATAGGTGGCTTAATTTTTTTTGTTTTATTACTATGTATAAATAATGTTAATAATACTCTTTCCGTTAAATCATACTACCACCTATCGAAAGAAATGAGCAACTAGTTAACTTAACTCCACCCTTAGTTTTAATATCTAAAAGTAGATGGCGGTAGTACGACCATGCATCTAATAAACCATATAGTACACTACATACTATAAAAGGCGAGAAATTAAACTTAATCATATAATACTGGAGTATAGATATTCACAAAATTTTATATATGATATGATGTGGAGTTCTTTAATAAAGGTGTATAAAGAGCTCTCTTCCAGAACCGGTGTTGCAATGGTTACTCCTCAGGTATTGCCTATTTTTATAGGCGATGATGACCACTTACCATCACGTCGTTCGTCTGCCGCTCTAGCTATAAATGAAATATGTATATGGTCTACAATATGGTACCTAGCAAACTAAAGATTATCTGTTATATTTTCGTAATAACATTCTATTATGCTATATGATTACTGAGAGAGATTTTGATAAACGATAGGTAAATGTCTGCACTGTGTTAATAGCTGACTGAATGGCGTGATATGGTCTTTATTTCCTCGTAGTATCGCACCCTCTTTGCATTTAATCATTCATATTTTTAAAACGACTTCATATGCATAGGAAGTACAGCACCAAGTTTTTGGAATATTTTAGTAACACCATCTTACTTGACGTTATTGGGTAAATAATAATTTATGGTATAAAACGGAGGGTTCGTTAAGCTGTCGGTCTTTATATTGTTACTAGTTGTTAAGCCGTGTCAAACGCTTTGAGTGTCACAGAAACTTCTGACTTTAGCCGATGTAATGCGATAAAAGGCCGCTAAAATCTTTTTAAATAATCCACAAAGCCTGCAAACGAAACAGTTTATTAACCATGGTTCAATGTATAAGGAAATTCGTTCGACAGCTAAAGAAATTTACCACCTGCATGAATACCATCGTTCTTATGATTTATAACCTCCAGCGACCTCCAACAGTGTGTCATTGTTTCTTCTATTGATCACAAGAGGGTAGCACGAGTACCGTGGCTTGCAAATGGACGAAGCCACTTACACTTCGCTATTAAAGTAAAATGTTGTTCATTTAGCGATAATATAGATTAGAACCACATGTTACTTTAAGTATTCCGACGTTAGACTGAAATTATCGTACGGATGAAAATTTGACATAGAAGCGCTCTCCGGTCCAAGTTTGGCTGCTTTTGACCATACATACTAAGTTACCGACCATACAATTCCATTCACGGCGGCAACTTGTGCTCACAGGCGATGAGATGCTTAAATATCTGGAGATTTAACTGACTGATGCATTTGAATTGTTCTAGAACGTAGAAGTTTTGTTGCATAATAATCGCTTAAATTAAGCAAAAAATTATATACGATTAATTGTATTGAATATAATTGTTTATTTAATTGGTTTACCAGGTACTCAATCTCTTACAGTCGTAACATTTATTTATTTTAGTTCTTTATTTCAACATTTAATTCAAAATTGTCCATATCTATATTAATATTAAAAAGAGTGCAGCAAACTGATTACTGTATCTTCGTGAGGTCATGTTAATGGTCAGTTTTGTGGTTAGTCTAACAATTTATCGTTAAATTTTCTATAATGTAGTAATAATAATCACATTGTGGAATCAGCTTTTAGTTTTATCGGTGAGATAAAATAATTTTCGTTCTGTTGATATAAAGAATCTACGATCAGATGTCAGATTGATTGTATTAAGTAAGTTAAAACACTTCACTGAATATATACAGATCAAACTGAAATTGAACGTGTAAAACACATTAAAATATCGAAAAAAGAAAAACGGTTTTGGAGGTCGCACATCGATGCCGCGTCATACAAAGTCATTGTGCCTTAAGCATAAAATCAGATGGATCTAAAAAGGACCCCAACATTGTAATAAATAAAATCGCGCTAGTATTAACATTGGTTATCTACATATGTCGGTACTTAACCCCTCGGCTCCGGCACCGAACTACGCTCAAATAAGCTATAGATATCCTCTTTGGGAGCCATATCCTTCGGGAGCTCGCGTTGTCCTCTTCTCTCGTATGTGCGAAAACCCGTCGCACCGTTCTGGCGTCGCCGCGAGGCGATCAATAAGGGTTCGGATTATAAATTTGAGCAAAATGTCGTTGGAAGGGATGAAAATGTTCTCTAGTAACGTTTTACGGTGCTGCTTGTGTGAAACGTGTTATTTTGACTTTTTCGGCCGTTTTAAAGAATTTTAAAGATTTTAAAGAATGTTTGTGGTAAAGAGGGTTAAAAAATATCGGTAAATTTATGTGTGTCCAAATATTAACATGATAATTGATTGTGCGTGAGTGAAATGGCCACGAATCAATTCCTTAATTCAATAAATGAACTTAAAATGTAATTATAGAAGCTATAAACTGAAGATGAGCTGAAATATAAATTATATTAAAACTGTTAATCTCAATGCTTTATGTTATATTCTTGAATATACTTTGGATCCGCCTTTTATATACATACGGAGAATATCGTGGAACAAACATTTAGTAAAATACATTTTGTTTACAAGATTAGTTTAATAACTACCTAACCTATTATCAATTAAATAACTACCTAACGTTTACTTTTTTTTTCATTTAAAAATCTTCGACGATTTGCTAATTAGAAATAAAGATCGCCAAGCATTATAATGAAAATTAGGATGTTACTGATCTGTGATAGTATCCAAAAATTGGATTTAGATCTATAATAATAATATAGGTTTTATCTCTAAATAAACTACACGTGCCATTACAATTTTAATTGTGTATGTTGGAGACAGTCATGAATACAGTTGCTAAACGACCGTGGCACGTGACTCGATTGATGGCAGCACCGTCGCTAGAACTCAACACTCGGCTACTCGTTCTACAACAGAACCCGGCTAAGGAACAGGCGCAATGGTTGACCTGTCTTTCTTGTGTTTAACCGAGCGGTAGATTAGTACCTCTGTGCTAGGACCTGTACCACGTTTTGTCTACTGTTAAAACAGTGAATTACCCAATTGTCCGACCGCGAAGATGCCTGACATGTATACATATAATTCTGGCGAAGTTTGCTATTCGAACACATCCCTGTGGATGTCGCAACAGGACACCCAATTATATATACTAAATACAAACCATAATGAAATTCGCGTATTATTATTCTGAAATAATTCGTTTTAGCGATCAACTCGTGCGTTAGAAATGATGAATGTATCGGTATCAGTCATGGATACAGTTGCTAAATGGAACGCGGCACGTGACCCGCGTGATGGCAGCACCGTCGCTATGACTCAACACTCGGCGGCTATGATAGCTACGCTTGTTTCAATCGTGCTGGAGACTAGTGTTTGCTAGGAATTGTCACACGTTTGGTTTGTCATTACTGCAAATAGTGATTTCATACAAAAACTGGTTTTACCAATTATCACCATGACGCCAGATGTCCTGTCCATCTGCAAAAATATATGTCAGAAATATCGATTTACGTGTCGACCAGCGCCATCTAGGTTGTGTTGTGTGAGGTTATTTTTTATTGAGTCAGTAGTTCGAGTGAATTGGTAATGTTAGTATCTACTTGCAAAAACTAGTCGGTGGAAACATCTTAGACTGATGATGGGCAGCGTATTCACAAGGCTAACTACTGATCCTAAAATCTCTTGATTGTGCATTAATCCTAAAATCCTTGTTTAATATGGCAGATGATAGCAACGGGTTAAATCCCTTATAATCCTATTACATGTATATATATGTAGTCAATATATATATACGTGTTGGCCGATAATTGTTTTCGTGCTTTACAGGACACATTCAGCCGTCAATTGTTATCGTTAGATAAGTCAAGAGGACTAACGGACAACGTAAGCGCCTTCGTTATTTATTATTTCACAAATCAAAGCAGTATACGTGCCCTATACTGCTAACGAATTCAAGTCTATATGCAAACATTAATAATATGTATATTCAGGAGATACCTAGTGGAAATAGATTCGTGAACATTGCACTTCAGTTTCCAGGTAATAAATCTTACTGACTCAAATCTCCCATGCATATAAACTCGCGACGTCAGAAATTCTGTTACCTGGGAAGTGAGCAACTCGTTTTAAATTCAAATACCTTGTAGGAGTGCCGGTTATTATTAATATTCCATGTTATTGCTGAGGTAAATAGTTAGACCACTAAAGCACCGTTTGAAAATTATACTTAAGCTTACTATTAACTTTCTCCATTTAACTTTCTCTATATTCTCTTTATAGGTTTGGGATCGTCAGTTTAGAAAGGGTATATGGGTTTCGGTGTTATAAACCCATTGACTTAGTACCTCCCTTCATGGGTTTGGTCTGGTGTTCGGACCATAACAATACCAACAATCTTTAAGCCCCCCCAACACGGCAAGATGGTCCCC
>PDGT01000013.1:511492-549787 GCA_003671415.1 Megathymus violae | reverse complement strand
GGGGGGGGGGGTTATTATTATTATTTAACTATTTATGCGCAGAGATAATGAAACAGAGGTTAACATGAAATACGGAATACAAGGGAACTTTATTATTAATATAGAGTATATATATTGTAATTAAAGTTATAAAACATTTATTAAAGACAGTTTTGATGACATGATAAAAGTTAAATACGACATGTTCTTGATACAAGGAAGATTCATTATGAGCGACATGATCCTTACGCGAGATTTCATATTCGAGATACAGTTAAATTTGATGAAGCATCCTTCACGTATTTAATATCGTTACACTTATAAACAATTATGTTTGAGTGAATTCAAAGTCGCTATCGCGTTCAAGCTGATGGGTTTAAATCGACATTGATGAGATTATTAATAGTGAAATAATATATAATGGTTTGTGAGATTGTATCAGTAACCGAATTATGAGGATTTATTTGGAGAAATTAAATCGCTTTGAAGCTTTTTTTGTAACCTCTTCAATAAACATCAATGTTCTTTTCAGAAGTTTTAATTTATGAAAGAGATACCTACATGTTTCGTGTGAATTCTCACCAGATAGTCCTTGCACATTTTTTTCATATTATGAGTTTTTTCATTCTTCCTTTTGAGCTTCCTCATAGTAAAGGTTGAGGTGAAGCGACACCGTAGCTTAGCTTTGGAAGTGGCAGAATAAACGAATCCAGTACAAAATGATTTAAATCTGACTGTATCATCGCCGGCTTAACATTGACGAACTTATAATCGGCTTTGCTGCAGTATTGCGACTGCCGTAGTTACAGAAAGATGATCTGAAACAACCCGATAGCCTCCTGCCTCTGTAATAATAATAAACGATAGCACTCTATAATCCGATTATTATCCCGCTATTCTTAGATAGTTAAGCGCTTAAAATAATTCAAATTCAATTCAAATCTTTCATTCTACGGCAACATTATGTCTTTGTGCATGTTCTATGAATGGGGATAGAATGACTTAGTCTTTGAACTCATAAGAATGTTTTCAAACGAAAGTTTTTTTTTGGCTATAGAAAATAGGATTTTTCTTCTTTGTCACAACGCTCTTGTCAGAGTGGTCGGTCATAATGACGCACCAATGATTTGAGCAGATGTGATTTGCATCACGAGCATTCGCAGCTTCCGTAAAACGTATTTCCGCTTCTTTTTCACTGTCTTGTCCATTTTGGTAGTCTATATTTTTGTTAATTTAAAATTACACATTACATAAGCATTAGACGTCCACAGAAATAAATGTTTTTCTATTTTCTCTCTCTTTCTTTCTTAGCCGTCAATGTGCCGGTAATGTCTATGGGGGGCGTTCACCACTTACTTCCAAAAAGCTTTTTGCTTGTTTATCATTTATTGACATGACGATATGTGGGGGGCAGTAAGATGTAATGGGCACACCAAATCAGACATCATCAACAGTTAAGCGCCATCGAGAACAAACCCCCATCAGCTTCAGGAAGCAGAACTATAAACTGGGATATATTGTTCTCAATCCATTGTTGTTGTCAGTGGATTGGTATAAGAATCGCACGCGTTATTCCTTAGAAATATATGGCCGTATACCCTCACACAAAACCGGTGTTGCAATTAATTTATCTAGATCTCATTACCAAAGTTTGGGCGTCACTAAAACATTTTATCTTATTACGGTCGAGCTGGTGCAGGTAACTTTGATAGCATTTTTGATGGTAGATTTATTGTTATGCGGATGCGTTGTTGAAAGTTAACTGTTCAATATTACCATTCGGTTACGATGAAGCTGTCGAACTGTATAATATTTTTTTATAACCGTATTAAAGTGATTTTTGATGTTGTTTGAAAAAACGGTACTGGTGATTTTTATTAAAAAAGTATTCCAAATTCGCTCATGACCATTAAATAATGTTCTATTTACAATTTCTTTTTGATATCACCAAATCTCGATAACAGATACTGAACAGCACCAAAAAAATCGATTGAAAAGTAGCGGAGGAAATGGGTCTCAATATTCATTTGTATTTGCCTACTTGTAGGTATGTATATAGATAATACTAAGTTCAAAATTAATTTTCTATTTGACCGGAAATACGTCAATGACATTCTTGGTGTTGCCAGCGTGTGTGGGCGGCGCTGTCCATTTACTGTCATGTAGTTCGTCTGCGCGTTATTCCATAAAAAATGTGTTAAACTACCTCTCATAAAAATCCTGCCTTGACATTTTAGATCTTATTAGTCGAACGTGCCGATAATTCCCGCCAATTTATTTCCGCGACAAGTATAAACTGCGAAACAAAGGTTGAGCGCCTTCAGTAATTTATGATGTTTGTGGAAGTATAAATAAACGGTCCGCAGTTGTGATTGAGGTAGTCTCGATGCGAGCGAGCCATCCATAATGTATTTATTGGTAGCGATCACTCAGCTTCTGGTAAAAATAACTTTTTTAATTGTTAAATGTTTATTAAAATATTCAGAAAAATAGTTTAGACAAAATATTTTGATTTGATTCGCCTGCTTAGAATAATTATTAAATTTGCTCTCTTATAATTTACTTATTACTAGCAAATGCCCTCGCTTCGCTTCGGAAAAACTACCTTACGCTTAAAGATAGCATCTGAATTTTCTGGGTCTTTCTCGTTCTCGTTCTGTGAATTAGAAATACATGTATTAATTCATAACTTTTTTATTTATGGACGGATGCAATGAAACTAATTTTAAATTTTAAATGACGCTTACTGCAATACATAAGTGAAAACCAGAAGGAAATCGGTTAAGCCGTTTCTGAGATTATCGGGAGCAAACGCACAGACAAACAGACAAAAATTCTAACAACTATTGTTTTAAGTTCTGTTGCGTTAATAAAGATCTGTAATAATTTTTTTTCTCATATATCGTTCATATACAGAAATCGATCAGTTACAATTTTATTATTAGTATAGGTTAAGTTACTGTTTTTAATTGTTTAATTTTTACTGCCAGAATTGCCAGTGTCCTGTAATATCAGGGACGTATTTTTAAGCACGGAAAATGATAAAAAACATGTTTTCTAACAATCTATAGTTTATAACTACTAGTTATAGTAGTATGAGAAAGAATAGAATAAAATAAATTCAATTTCATTGTTTTTTTCTAATTTTGGTCGGTTGCATGGCTTTCCGTACGTGAAAGATCTATCAGAAAAAAGATAATATTGGGGGTCTTTATTTACGCAATAGAACCCAAAACAATAATTGTTAGAATTTTTGTCGGTTCGCTAGTGCGTTTGTTCGCGCTAATCTCAGAAACGGCTTTATCGATTTCGTTATGGTTTGCACTGATGTGTTGCAGTAAGTATTACTTAATATTTAAAGATTATTTCATTTTAATCCGACCATAAATAAAAAAGTTATATTTCTAATTACTAATGACTTATCATTAGACTATGCCGCTGATTTACTGCCCGGCCGCAAGGCGCACTAGTTCGGTCTTATACGGCCGGCTAGATTTAAAGTTCATCAGAGCATTTTTATAAAATAAAAACAAGAATATGGATTTTTCATACGCAGTTTATTGTTATTCGATTTCGATAAAGTTTTTTTCACAACGTTAAAAGAAGGAAAGGAAAAAAATCACATTTTTATATGGATTGCTACTTAAAGAAATACGAAAATATTCGACAATGTCCACGTGTTAAAATACGATTCTTGTACCTCGGTAAAATATAAAAAGGCCAAACGAGAAATACAACACATGATATATTTGTGCTACCGTCTTAAATATGGAAAGAAAAAAAAAAAAGAAAACTACAATAAGTATCGTCATTACATAAACGAACGCTAAGTTTAATATATGTCGCTGGTAACAACACATTTATTTCCATTTGACAACATCTATTCTGTAGCCGATGTAATTCATTGGTTGTTTACGAAATATCGTGTTTCCGCTCTGATGGATCGCCGGCCTAAGACCCTAATATCGGCCATGCTATTATACGCTACATTCCCCTATATTACTCCAGCCCTAAACCTTTAACGTGCCGTTTGCTCCCGACTAATCTTAAAGCGTTTTTCATGCTACATCCTAATAGGTGGCATATGTATAAAACTATGTATATATGGCATTTACAGCTGTAGTGATGTACGCGTCTAAGAAGAATTAATTAAGTCTGGAACGATGCTAACAAAGTATTAAAAATATTTATGATTATTTTTTTATAATTAATAATTATGATCAGTCACTTAGGTAACAAACTTTACCGATATATCTGGATGTTTCCCAAGGCTTTTAGTTAGCTGAAGGATGTTTAGAATGGCGGATGACCTGTACAATCAACATAAAAATACTTTTAGCGGAAACCCTATTTTCTCTACTAACGCATTTATGTAAGTGAAAAGATTACCTTTCTGCTAAAATTTATCAGAATCAGAATCAGAATACCGCGCGGTCGCTAAAATTTATCAGAATCAGAATCAGAATACCGCGCGGTCGTGATACGTTGGTAAGCATATTCTGGTGAGTACTGGTGGGGCATCATTCCACGTGACATATTCGTTTGTAAATATGACCTGTACATAAAATCGTGGGTCATGCTCAAACATGAATCAAACAGTAACAGTAATGAATCAAACACAAAACGAACGCCGGTTTTCTGCATCGGTTACCATTTTGCACATCCTATCACTCTAGTTATCAAATTATTCAAAATTATTTGCGTACCTATAACACTGTAATTGCTACTTCCTTCGGCGAATGAAAACTTTATGATACGAGTAAACATACTAACTTAAAATTTTGAGAAATGTTCTTAAAGGTTTGTGAAGTCTTCCAATTTACATTGGGTCAGGGTGGAGAAATAAAGCTTTGAACCATCATCATGGGAGACCCGAGCCTCGAAATAGGATAGTTATTTTATTTATATCTATTATGCTTATAAATGTGGAGTTCTCAAACTGTAATACACGAATATGTGAGTCCGATTTTTATTACGATTATATTCCTGTTTGAAATCGATTCCATGTGAGCTTTAATATCTATTTAATACTAGGTAAAGTGTGTGTAGCCATGTATCTGCATCTTAAAATATTAGGGGCGAGATCGGTAGAATGATGGGGGACCGCTTTTGGCAAAATTTAGTGAGTGCTGCAGGGCGTGTTAGGTCGTTGATCCTGGTTGTTATCGTTAGGTAGCATAAGACCTTCTACATTTGGGTTGGCGGCTACCTACTCCAACGATCCGTCCCGAAACAGCATGGCAGGGTGCTCAGGCCGATTTAATCTATTTATTTTCTTTAGTTTTTATCGTCCCAGATATTAATGTTTACATAACCCTTAATTGAAGCGGCGCCTAATTAAATAATTACTAAAATAATAGTATAGCAATTATGCTATTAAGTAATACTACATTTATATATTACTATTAAGTAATACTACAATTAATAATTATTATTAATCAACAAATTATTGTGACCGAAATATTGTGTATTTATCACATCGCGAATGACTGTTGCATGCTCACAGACAGTTTCAAATATTGAATTGTTTTGATATCTTCAATATACATTGTAGCAGTCCAAAATTGACGTTAACATCCTTGTAAGAAACCGTCTGCTATCGTGACATCGTCTATGTTGAAGAAACCGGTATCTTAACGGAACAATGTGTATATGGATATTGTGTCTCTTGTTTTCATGGTACTTAGTAGAGGTAAGTTAATTATATTGTATCTTAATATATCGCATACGGCGAATTATGACTCTTTCTTTTAGGGCATAAAATTAGGGACTTCCTATTCCCACTCCGTTGCTGAAATAATTATAGAGGGGAGGCGTGAATTTCCATAGTTTTAAAGTCAGCTGCTATTCCTTAGTGAGATTGTTTGAATTCTAGGAAAGGGGACTAACTGTAGATAGATGACTAAATGTTTCTTTTATGAGTATTCTCGTATACATATAAATCTTTACAAAGCTGCAAGAATTTCTTATTGAGCAAAATATTCTTCAAAGAAAAAAAGTTAATGAAGTACATAAGTTGAACATTTTTACTTTCACACAGCAAATCTTTCTTTGCGAACTGGAATAAAAATAATGGAGCCATTCTCTCAGTTTTTACATATTATATATACGCAGTTTAAAAGACTTTAACTCGAAGTCGTTCCGCGGGCAAGGCGATAAAACTCATAAGAACGTATTTTGCTGCAAGACATTACAATCCTTTGAAATGTACAGTACACCTGTTTTTTTAATAAACGTCCGACAAACGAGCAGTCGGGCCACCTGGTGGTAGGCGGCCATCGCCGTCCATGGACGTCCGTAGCACCGAAGGCATCACCAATACATTACCGGCAAAGATGAGAACGAGAGTTTCACTCACTAGCTCTTCGACACAGCAACCGAAACTCATAATCACATTTCACTGTTAATTCTACGAACAAGATCGTAGCGGACGTGTCAGGACCTTACTACCATGGTACCGTCTGCTGTAAACGGGACGGGACAGAGCACAGCAACCTAGTACAGGAGGGAGCGGTCGGAATAGCCTTGTACGTTGTTCAGCATGATGTACATCGAACGGGGGATATTGGCTTAAACCCACGAACGGATCACCTTTCACTCCAGAATAAATATAATTCATTAACAAAATAGCTTTTGGCAATCGTCGTGTTTCTACGTGTTGGTCATAGCTGTAATCGTGTTGGTGTTTGGACAAAAGAAAGATTACCAAAATACATTACTAATAAAGATGCACTATTTATATTTTCTATGTTAGCATTACCAGGAGTTACGGATGACCACATACCATAGCTTAGCTTCTGTTCGTTTGCAAACATTATAATAATTTTGTTGGTGGCACAACGTAAAGGTACCTTTGGCGTCATAATGATAAAATTATAAAAATAACCGAGATTTGGCGTAAACAGCTCTTCTTACGGCTTGGAATGAACTGACAAAGCCAAAGTTAGCGAAACGTTTGACTGGCTTCTGGATAATGGTCCAATCAATGGTGATGACGTACCTCTTGGAGTTATTCGGAAATGTTTTTACCTAACGGACGTGTAATCGATAATCGGACTCAGCGTATGGTGTGAAATAATATGTCTTTCACTGGTCGGCTGGTGAACTTACGTACTTCAATTTGTGGTCTACCTGGGACGGGATCTTAGTTCCCTAATTTTGGCACAGTCTTCCAAAGACTTGTTTTTTTATTTATTTACATAAAATAAGTTAATGCTTCACAACAATCCCACCAGACGGTAAGTGTGTTGAGTATTTCAGAGAATTCTGGTGCTGATATTTATCAATAAAGAGTGTCATTTTAGTCTTCCTGTATAGCAACACAAATATGACTGTTACCAAATAAGATTCTAGTGTTGCTATGAAGAAATTATGTATAATTTCCGTCATGACAGATAAAATAAAGCAAACTTATATAGTTAATTAAAGATATGTTTTGTTAATATTTCATATATTCATAGCTAATATCTGAGCAGACGCTTCTGGTTTTTCACAGGTATATGATTATATTACATGATATGATTACAATAATACTTTGTAAAAGTAGTAACTGTTATAATAGTATTTTTATCAAAACAAGTAAGTTATTATTTCTGAATTGGAATGGAACGGAAAAACAAATCCTTTATCATAAACTTATTCGTTTTTAATTTATTTACAAAACACAATTTTTTTTTATTCTTACACCCTAATTATTAAGCAGGATGTATTTCAAGCGAGGAAGTTCAAAACGGCTCAGCAAAGATGTTGATATCAGAATAGTTACGTGGAGCGCCTCAGTAGGTAATCCCAGTTGGGACAAACCGATGTGGAGCCGGTGGAGTTTAGATATGGATCTAGGAAAGCGGAAAGCATTTGGAATTAGGACGATAGTTCCAAACTAAACACTATCGAAACTATTTAGAGAAATAAAATTAAACTAGAGAATCTACGCAGGTGGTGACGTGGCACGCTTAGCTTATTTACTCATAGAGTACGATATGTCCTAAGGTATTTTAAGACCCAATGTACATGTACATGTACATGTAATGTGTATAATGGGCTTTATCCTTGGGTATAAGCTAACATTTCCTGATCATAGTCCCTGCTAAACAAAGGATGTAGCTATGACCCCACGTCTCTTCTAATAGAGGTCACTAAGAACTGTTCTACCCAGTTGTTTTAGGTGGGATTGTAGTCAAACATTGAATTATGATAAGTAAAAAAAACCAGTTTAATCCCGACCTCTAGCTACCAACTTCCCTCTTGAATCTCTATCAAGTTTCGGTTGCATTGGAGACTCAGTTAAATATAAGCTTCCTTCTTTACGTTTCGTTCACCGGTTAACGCGTTGGAGATGCCTTTAGTGTTATGTATGCTCATGGACAGCAAGGACCATACCATGACGTTGTCTGGGGGCGCCCTTATCGGCTACAGATGTAAAAATACTTCAAGCAATTATAAAACTTGACAGTTATTTTCTGGTTGTTATTGTAATGGAAGGATAAGATCCACAATTTAGAATTAATATCATAACTTTAACATGATAACTATGTTTACTTTATTTTGTCAGGGATTTTACAGAGTTCTCTAGATTGTGATGTGCAAATCTAGGGCGAAGCGCGTGCGTCGCGACCGAGTATCCTTTAGGGCGCGTTTTAACCTTGTTCGCTCCGCGGTCGTCGACTCACTGTTCCTGCGCGGAAAAAGGGATCGCTGCAAGCTCGCCGCTCGGGTCGATATCTATCAATCTACCTCGACTGTTTTTGCCCGCTAAGTGGCGTTTAATACTTATTAAAGAATTTAACGTTACATAACTTAAAAATAGAAAATAATTTTAGGATTCAAAACATTGTATTCCAAACATCCCATTCCATTTCAAACATATGACGACCTCATAGCTCAGTTCGTAGTGACCCTACCTGTCGAGGGCTCCCGGGTTCGATTCCTGGTCGAGCCAGACATTTATGTTACAGATAAATGTTTGTTCTCGGGTCGTGGGTGTTTGTGATGTGATATTGTGTGTGTCCATGCCACCAGCAACACAGGGAATCCTAGTGCGGGGGTGTGACTGTGTAAACGTTATTTGTTTATTTATTTATTATTATTTATTTCAAACATCAAATCTTTCAAAATACCCAACAGATTAAATTGGATTTACCATGTTCAAAATGATTTATGAATTTAGTTTTCCTTGAACATTTTTGTTCAATAAATTAAATAAATCTTCGACATATTTTTTAAACTCAATTTGTCAAACAAAGTTAAGCTTTTCTAGCATTGAAAAAATGACTTTGTCTGGGGATTCCCTTGTCGACTACTGATGTAAAAATCTAGACTTGTATTACAAAAAACATTCTTAATGTAGTAATGAAAATGAATATTTATTTTCTGGTCATTATTGTAATGGAGGGATAAGATCCCCCACGACTTAGAATTATTAGCATAACTTAGAATAAGTAGGTTTCGAAACGGGCATTCCAAACTTTAAATCGGCTATCTTTAAAATTACCCAAGAGATTAAATTGGATTTACAGTATTCGAAACGATTTACTGAATGTGATTTTCCTTGAACATTTGTCTTTAATTAATCAAACATATAACTTTAACGATATTTTTAAATTCGATTTGCCAAGCATCTTTAAGTTTAATGGCATTAAAAAGGTTAATTTAAAGGTGTTTAAATATTTGATTTCATTAATAATTTTTTTTTTATATCTATACTAACGTAATCACAAATACTCTCTCTTCCTCCCCTTCTTGTTATACTAAATAGTTTATTGGATATTTTACATCTCATTTTACTAAATATGGGACCATAATTTCGATAATAATGAATAAAAGGAAGATTATTGACTGTATTTCAATGAATCAAGGACTGGATAGAATTTGAAAGTGGAAACCCTGAATTACTTTTCGTGTAATGATTACAATTATTAAATAAAATATAGTAAAATATTTTCCAAAATAGGACGAGGGAGGAAAGGTGGAGATCGCGTTCCTATTCATCTCGGTACGTTTCAGATTCGGATACAGCCACCCGCCCATCCGAGCCTACTGTACGCCCTCGACGCAGTATCGTTCTGAACTTTGTTCGTGTCGTACGCTTTATTCCGCACGCGAAAAACGCGCCAAATTTAAAAAAATAATACTCATAAATTATTGTTTGGGCATTGAAATAGAGAAAGTGTTTGCACAGATTAATTTTGTTTGAAACTTATCAAAACGTTACCAAAATAATAATTATAGCCTATTAGAATAAAATGTGCAGTGAACTTTTATTAAATATTCATTGTTGATAGTTTATTAGAGTGTTAATGTTAGATAAATGTATAATACATTAAGTGAAGTGTCAAATGAAGTGAGAAATACTATTTTCGGCTTGATCTACAAATTGTTACAAATAATAATATTTTATTGGGTACAACATCAAGTGCATGACTTACTATTGCGATTTTGTATATGTTTTGAATCTATTAAAGTTTTTTTTTTATTTATTTAAAAGTATGTAACTACAAAATTGTAGTTAATTGATTCTAAAATTTAAAAAAAGAGTAAAAAAATCATTCGAGCGTCGAGGGTACAGCGATAAAGACAAAATATAAGATAGTGATCTTTACTGAATTAAATACTAGGACCTCGTACAAATATTAAAAAAATATACATAAGATGAAGTTGCACTACATCCCTCGAAAAGGTTTAAGACTCAGAATTTCCACCGGTTTTCAGTGTTGCCCTTCATGATAGCAACTCGATCGGCATGTAAGCTGCGTAAAATACAAAAAATAATTAAAGAACCATTGAGGTGTAAGTTCCCCGATAAGACTGCACATAGATCATTACAGGATTTATTATATCTTCGTATGTTATCATACGGAAGATAAAAAATAGGTATTTTATCTTCGTCTGTCGATTATGAATACTAACAAATTATATGTAAAATATTGTTAGAAATTTTTATTAATTTTATAATCATTTATACGAGTATTCGCCAAGAGATTGAAATTCGACTATAATCATTAAATAACGTTCTATTTCCAATTTTTTTAAATTGGTAACATTAAAGCTGGTCAATAGAAAAAAAATATTCTATGAATTAACTGAGAAAGAACCAAATTCAAAATTAGAACGACTGAAACGTTGACTCCATCAATTTAACTATACATGTAATAAAATTCTGACTGACCGCTTTCTGTACATTGATATATGAGAAAAACTACTATTGGGGGACTTAATTAACGAAATAGTTGTTGGAATTTGTTTGTCTGTGCGTTTGTTCACGCTGATCACAGAAACAACTTATCCGATTTTATTACGGTTTTCACTAATGTATTGCAGTAAGCGTCACTTAGTATTTAAAGTTCGTTTCATTTTAATCCGTCTATCAATAAAAAACGATATAAATTTATATATGTATTTCTAATTCACGGAACGAGAAAAACTTAGACTTAAAACAATGCAGATGCTGTGTCGAAGCGTAGGGTAGGTTTTCTGAAGCGAAGCGAAGACAGTTTGCTAGTACTTCGTATACGTGACATAAAGATACGTTAATTCCATGATTTTCGAACTGTCGATAATCGATGAGGGAAAAAGGGTACTAGAATCGCAACGACGAATTTGAAGAAAAGGACGCTTCGACGTTTGATGAGATTGATGACTAGAAAGAAACGGCGCGAGTCACATGAAAGGGACTCGCTATGTCGGTGGCGCTCTTTGATGTTAGGTGATTTAAAATATTAATGTTTTTTGCACAAGGGCGCTTAATCAATTTTTAATAGAGGTCAGTAGAATGAATTGATTAAAACTGTAAAAGTAAGTTTTTTTTTCTGTCTTTTAGTGAACGATAAGCCCCTGACAGAGAGCACAGGGAAGGATTAAATTTTTTAACAGATTTGGTTAAGCTAGGGAAATCTTTGAGATTTTTTCATTGAATTAAAAATACTTTTAAAATTATTTGAGTTCAATTACAATTAACTAATATGGCGTACATAAAATGTAAAATAGGCGGACGCTAAAATTGTTTTTAAAATGGGCGGCATGCGTAATAAATTAAGGGAACCTTTTAATATGGAAGTTGTATACGACGGACAGGTAACTTGATAAATAAATAAAGAGCTTAAATAAAATTACATAATTTTTTGAGGTGAATCCACAATGAATTCTCTCAATTTTAACTGGCCCCAACATCCCCTTATAGAACACAAGTTTGGTAGATGCAACGCAGAATTAAAATTTAGATTAGGTAGAATTGAAGAAAACATGTCTTTGGTGAATTTATAAAGCTAGATTTATCTATCTCCAGTTTACCAGAGTTGCTGATATAGCTCGCAGAATTAGCTGAAGTGACATGGGACTGGCGACATTGTTCGATCAACCACATCTTGGCAAACGGATGGTTGGGCCTCCCAACCAGATGGACTGACGACCTGTCGGAGACAGCAGGTATTTGCTGGATTAAGATGGCTCAGGACCTTTCCGATTTGCGCAATTTGATAAAGTCCAAGTCCAACAGTGAACGTCCAAAGGCTGATGGTTGGAAATAAATCAAGCCTACTAAACTTGTTTACCTAGCTGAATAGCTACCACCCGTCTAAAATCGACATTTAAGCTTCCATGATGTTACAAGTTTAAACTTCCATGTTGATCAAATGTACCAAGTTTATACTTAAATGTTGATCCAATATTCCAAGTTTAAGCTTTTATGTTGATCCAATGTTCCAAGTTTAAGCTTCCTTGTTTATCCAATGTTCCAAGTTTAAGCTTTGATGTTGATCCAATGTTCCAAGTTTAAGCTTCCTTGTTTATCCAATGTTCCAAGTTTAAGCTTCCTTGTTTATCCAATGTTCCAAGTTTAAGCTTTCATGTTGATCCAATGTTCCAAGTTTAAGCATCCATGTTGATCCAATGTTCTAAGTTTAAGCTTCCATGTTGGTTGACAACACGTCTGTGATGCTTTTGGTGTTATGGACGAATACGAGCGACAATGACCAGCTTCAGGTGGCACGTCAGCGCCTTCATTGATTGTTGACATAAAAACAAAATTTTTTTCCATCCTTCGAAGATTAAATCTTCGATCTGTCGTTAGATAACAATTATGAAGCGGTGTTTTTGAGCGACACATGAACTTGTAGCACTTAGCTTGACTACTCATTCTTTCACCAATTCGCTCTGGGGCTCGGGGGGCTTCGTGTGGATGTACGCTTTAAGTCTCTTCAGTTACGAAGAGATCAGTGCCGTATAGTGTGCTGCAGGTAGCGAAACTAAGTAGCTTAAGTGATAACACTTTTTTATTCTGACTCTTTCTTAGGCTATTTTTAAAGTGAAAATCCGAGCTTACGACAAACCTAACTTCCTTGAGCGTTTATCTTTTGTCATTTTGCAAAGAGTTCACTTCGCTGCTCATATATCTTTTGTTTTCATTTGCTTTGGCTTTTAATGCATGACGTAATCGTAATACATTTAAAATCTATGGTTTTAATCTCGTATCCTACCTCTTGTATGGTTGTATGTATTGGTTGTTTTTCGGTCTATGTTTTTTACGGCGAAAAGCATGGGTGGTTAGTAATGATTTTTGGATCAAAAGTCCATTGTTTCATCTCAATGGATACAATTTATAACTGTTATAACAATATTCATTAATATTATTTACTTAATGTGTACAGTTGAGAAGGGGAATGACAGCGGCGATAAAATGGCGAAAAAGAAAAGTAAATAAAACTTCGTGTGTATAAATAGGCGAGTACATACTGACGAACTACAGATTTTCATTCGTTATAATCTCAGGTATCTGAATCCCCTGCGTAATAGCTCGCATAGTTTACATCAAGTTAGGAGGGAGGACGAAGTTTTCAAGTCATTAGTGGGCCCATACACAAGTCCCTTCTGGTGAAGACTTGAAATGTATTCAAATTTATTTAATCACCTACGTGTTCTGTAGATATACGTAATTTTTTGCTTCTACTGCCATTTCGAAAAGGTGCTTTAACATTGAGGCGAAGAAATGGCGAAAGAAACTCCTCAGCACATACTTTAAAACAACACATGGCAATTACTTCTTGATAGAGTTGTTGGTTTGATGACTCGTTGACTTGCTGCTCCAGTGCAATTTGTGGATTAATAAACTGGTACTCCACGAAGACGTTGCAGACGGTTATGTGCAGAAATAGGTGTTTGTGATACTTATTTGGCATAGTGAATCTTACTGTGTTGGTGTGAGTGTGTGAAGATAAGTTTTGCCCATTTATGACGAGTATCACTCGTATATTTAGTACTCGTCATAATCATTTGAAGACATTAAAAATTTCCTCAAATCCTAACTCAGTACAATACAGCTATGTAGAATAATACAATTTTAGCATAAACATTTCAGAAACAAAAGAGGAGCGACACCGAGCAAAATTTTTCAGTTAAGTAATGGAGTTGCATAAAATTTAATCTCTGCGCGACTCCGCGTCGATGGAAGTACTTATCCTCAGATATTTTGCACCTCTACTTCGTCGCTACACTTTAATACAGATGCTTTCAATGCCGGTAATCTGTGGTACAATTTTGTACTCATGTATAAAAAAAATAGGATCTCTATAGAGTCACTAGTATGTCCGCCTGTTTTTTCTGTTTCTTTTACCCGGTTTTTTCTTAACCTACTGGACTAAACAAAATTAAAATTGTTACCTAAATTTAATCCTTAGTAATCCTAGTTAAATTTAATCCTAAAGTTAATTAAATCCTAAGTTCTCTATTTAAGGGTTAAATGGGGTGAGGGGGGTGAATTATGATAAACTTTTTTACAGGCGACTGACATTATGATCATGTGACTGATATCAAAAGAAAGAGCTCGTTAGAGAGTAACAAATATTTTATTTAAAAAATAATAAATAAAAGAAAATTTTGACTCTTTAATTTTGAATAAACGTAATTATACATTAAAAGTATAATATCCGGTATGATATGTGAATAAATTCAAAATCGTAACGATAGTATATTATACACAGTATGACACACAGAGTTACAAAAAAACATATTTTCAGCTGTCACTGGAAAATATACCTGTCTGTCCGCGTTGCAACTGGGATATAAAAATGTGTTTTGCAGTCGCAAGGGTATCTTTGAGTATACGACTTTTACAAGGCTCCATCCGGCCAATATTACGGATACAATACAGACATATACAATACAATTATGAACCCTGGACTATTAAAGAGTATTTCAGGTATCTTATAGAAGCCTTTGAAATGTGGACCTACAAACGCATGGCTATATCCCTGACACGTAAAGTGACCAATGTTGAAGTTCTGCAATGGGTTGGAATGATATACATATGCTTTTGCATATAATCAAGTAGAAAAAAAAAGCATATCTGGGCCATGGCCTGCGGCATGATTTGCTAAGGCCTATAATTATAGGAAAAGTTGTGGCGAAAAGGAAACACGGTCGCAGCAAAAAGGCATGATCACGGAAGATCAGGGAGCGGACTAGAATAGCGGGATAGCGGGATAAGAACAAGTTTGTTAAGCTGATCGTTTGTTAAGCCTTCGGTAATTGGAGAGGTACTATTAGAAGCTGTACACAACAGACTGTCTTTCAGTCTCGCTCTGCTACTGTAACAACGTTGCTATTTCCTAAAGCCCACGCGGCTTACGATATCTATCTTTACATGCAGCAGTGTGGAATGTGCTTTTACCTCCTCATTCTGGAACAAGGAAATTGTCAAAAAATATTACAAATCATATAGTCAGAGCCGAGATAAGCTATTTTTGTGCTGCCGATCTTGTGATGCTGACTTTATTTATATTTATATCTACTTAAATCTTTGCATAATGTACTGAATTATAAAAAAAATATTTTACTATGTACATCTTACGCCTTTAAGTTATCTTTAGAAATATATTTAACTAGCGGCCCGCCCCGGCTTTGCACGGGCGTACTTTATCAATAGTTTCCGCAGCGTATGCGATTAAAGAAATTTTTAAGAATTTTTTTTTACACCTTGAGTTACGTTACTTAAGTTTTAGCAGGGATACCTTATTTTTTCTAGTAATAAATATAGCGTATGCTACTCAGGCATAATGTAGCATTCTAATGGTGAAAGAATTTTTAAAATCTGTTCAGTAGTTTTTGAGTTTATTCGTTACAAACATACAAAAATACAAAGCTTTCCTCTTTATAATATTAGTATAGATTACAAAATAGCAGTAAATATGTATATACTTACCGACTAAATGCCGATATTTTATATATCTTAATTACATGCTCAATGTTAATCTATACATTACCCAGCATATAATCATATGTTCATCTACAAGTTGCACTTTAAGTTACACATTGCATTTTCAGTTACATATTGCACTGTAAATTGACCATTCCATATTTAAATTATACCTTACCTTAAGTTAAATATCCCAACTTAAGCTGTACATGTAAATTGTCAATAATTCTCGCATGCTCAATAGCACTAACGTCACAAATCGAAAGCTGTTACGAAACTCATAAGTATTTCCACATCCACAATCGTCGCACTGCGAGCTTTATTCTTTCAGTTCGATGCCGTCGTAACAATACTGCGGTTGTGAATAAAGCGGCAACGAGAATGCATTTTATATAGCTTAACCGAACTCCACTTCCTTGCATCTTTTGTTACCCGTTTGGTAACTTCTAGCTTTTCAATTCTTTGGTGGCATAGATTTATATTCCATTTTTTATTTCATTTTAAAACTCACCATTTATATTATACGCGGAGGTTATCAAATATAACCATATATGAGTTGACTTTGAGAGCTTAAGGGTTAAGGAATGTTTGAGTAGATTTATTTAAATTTAAATAAGAGTTTTATGGAAATTCAGGGAGTTACACGGTTTCGTTCTTCCCATCTCGGAGGTATTGGTATGTATTATTCGATTGAAATCATTATCCGAATAAAAAATTACCATTCTATTTTCCTGTTTTTATTTATCTACTAAGTCTGTAATTCATAAATATATTTATTTAATGCGATAGCTACAGAAAATTTTGTTTATTACCCTCCTTACAGAATATGCATATTAACTTTTATTTGTTATTCCGCGAGAACAGATCCATTCCCCAGGATCAAAATTATTCTAAATATTGACCTATAATATTAATTACAAATTTAACTAGTATGATTTGAATCTGCTCAGATAGGCTGGCAGCCAGAACAAGAAACAAACAAAAGATTACAATATAGACTTCAAAAAGGAAGAGCTGTAATTTCATTCCGTATACTTTTGTTATGGATTTTTATCCAGTGCTCGTGGATAGGTCTGGATGATTTTTTGTGACTTTGCTCCAAAACTTGAAGTTTAATCGAACCCAAGTGTGGGCCACTAATCTCTCCTTTAATCTTCACTGAAGCAGCGATGTAGAATTACGCCTCAGGGCTTCTTAATTACGATGAGCGTCATGTCCTGTACTGAGCCGATAAGGGGTTGAAATTAATCTGTACGTACTGAGTTTATTCAGGCTTTTTTGTTAAAATTTTAATTACGAAATTAAAAATTGATTAGTGTAGTGTATTAGCAGAATTTGTATTCACTACAATATATCTTGTTACTTAATTTTAATTTTCATTGATACTAATACTTAGTTAAAATAGCTTAACCAAGGGCTCTAGATAATATCATGTCGATGAATCTAAACTGTACGGAATATTTAATCGAATTAAAATTTTATTTATAGATCCCTGACATACTTTGAGATAGTGGAGTCTTAATAAGTTTCACGGTGCGGAGTAAAGGCAGCCATCTTAAATTATAGGTATCTATTTTCTGTTCTGTTTAACTTTTTCTAATCGGTGCTTGTAACTACAGTCGCGATTATTGGTACCTAATTTAAAGTTACCTTTTGAAGAAAAGCGTTCGATGTTAAATTGTTAAACGAGTTTCTGTTTCCTTTTAAAAGTAATATTATTCGTATATTTTGCCAATATTTCGATTCAATTACATAAGTTTTAGAATTGTAACTAATTGTTGTAGTTATTTTTAACGTTTTACATTAGATTCTTTGGTCCTTCGAGTACTCTAGGAAATCCATCATAATTACATGCATAGATGTGTAAATTGCAAGGGTGTCGCAATCCTTAAAGTTCGCAAAAAAAATACGTACCGCACAGTTCTTACATACCATCGTACATTGTGGTTGCGGATTGTTGCAAAGTAAATTAATACTAATTTAATGACAATGAATTTCCGTAAAGTAGCGCCTAATACTATCAACTTTAGGAAAATTGTTCTGGTACGTATCTATAAGAACACAACTTGTCTTTCTGAATCGATGAGATGGAGCGAGAAGTGTTCACGTCGACCCTCGTCTAATACGTAATACATGCCTTATGCATAAATGATCTAAAGTATTAAGACGATAGGATAGATAGATAGGAGAATGACAAAAGATAAAAAATAAAACCAAAGGACGGGAGCTAGGTTAATATTCCGCGTGACCGTCTCTGAGGAAGAAGCGAGAAGCCTTCATATCGACCATCGTCATTTACCCTTACGTCTTAGGGCCTTTACGTAGACTCCATGCGTAAATGAGCTAAGGTATTAAGATGAAACTAGATAGACGGACGGAAGACCATCTATCTCCGGTGTGCGTAATTTATAAACAGTTATATTGTATATATACGTACAAGTTTTCTTGAATATGGGTAGTAAGTTTATGAACATATTACACGCTTATTTTGTTTACGCATGAAAGAGCAACGTAATCTTTAAACTAATAATAAAATTCTAACTGATCGCTTTCTGTACATGAACGATATATGGGACAAAACATTATTACCGGAATTTATTAACGCACTAGAACCTAAAACAATAGTTGCTAGAATTTTTATCTCTTTGTCTGTGCGTTTGTTCCCGCTAATGACAGAAACGGCTTAACCGATTATGTTCTGGTTTTCACTAATATATTGCAGTAAGCGTCACTTAATACTTAAAGTTTGTTTCATTGCAATTAAAATGAATAAATAAAAATGTTATAAATTAATATTTTAATTTGTAATTCATAGAACGAGAAAAACCCGAAGCGAAGCGAAGCTTTTTTCGAAGCGAAGCGAAGGAATTTGCTAGTGAAAAATAATATTGTGAAAAACATTATACAATATATTAAATTGAAATAAGTAAGCTACGGATTTAATAAATGAATAGGTACACGAAATATCCCATTAATTTCATGCATTTATCAGCTTTATACCAAATGTTCGTTTTGTAAGAAAGCGTTATTATAAACCGGTTTACAATTTATTTATTTAATAAATGTTTATTCTAACAGAAACATTATTACGACTGTACAGTTTCAATGTTAGGAGTTTCATTATCTCCGTTGGTATTTTCACATCAATGGATATGCTTATGTCGGAGATGGACAGCGTTGCTGGTATCACGGTCAGACCTCTACGCGGGTGGATAGCTGGTAATTTAAGCGGAACAATGTTTCTACAAGAATCCAATGTCAATTATAATAACAAACGAAATGCGTAACGATTTATGAATTAGCTCTGAGCGGAATTAATCTCTAGAACGGTTGGAACTCAAGTGAGGATTTCTTAGCGCCTGCCCCTTAACTAGGCACCATAGATGATAACACTATAAAAGGAAAGTAGACACCGTTATAGAACCAGTTGCAGTTTTTACTGTAACTGGTTCTATAACTGTATTCATGACCGTCTCCGACACTTATGTATTGTCTTAGTAAGTAACATACACACAATAATATATCGAGTATCTGATACTTAATAAAAACTATATCACATAAATATCTTAGCTGAAAGCAAGCCTGTCACAACTAGGCGGGTTTTGGGGCAGTGAACAAATGTAAAATGTCTTACAGAAGTAATTCAAATGCAACTATTCGGTATCGACTGTATGTTTTTTAAACATAAACTACTCAATTCACACTCATCGGCCTGCTACTAACAAAGGTTTCTGAACTGTAATAAATACAAAACGTTTATAAATCTTAATTTTCTGCCGTTATCAATCCTAATCACCTTGTGCCATTGCGAATTTTTAAATGGAAACAGAACAGTGTTAAGCGATTGAAATTTCGCCCACCAGGCCTCTTTATTGCAAGTTAAGTGACAACAAAACGGGTAAAAAAAAATTACGCAATAGTTGGTCTTATCGCCAAACAGCATTTTCTTTGAGCCATTTCTGTGGGGTGAAACAAAAAAATCTAAATAGGAGAAACATAGAGGGTAGGTACGCTACGTACGTAACGTACGTACGTAGGTACGTAAAGCTTAATGAATGGAAGTTGAAGCCGTTACGTTGGAGACATTGAAATGCATAAGGAGAATAAGAAAGAACGAGCGACAAACCAAGCAAAAGGAAAACAGAAAAGTGCTTAATTTGGTTCTTGAAGGAATGGAAAAAAGTAACGTAAGTTATAGTATTACTATGAAAGAACAGGGTCGAGCGGTGATAACAATGAACGATTTATTGTAATAGGTTTGTAAATTTATTTTTATTTATTTAGTATCATTATGCTACATGTTAATCCTTTAAATAACGCGATGTATAGACGGTGTTGGATTTTTTGGACGATAAAAGCAATTGATTACTTTACAGTGAAGACACACACATAGGCACAGTCTATAACTCTACTCATTGCTCTTGCCTGTTTCTAGTACTACTGATTGTTGACAGTTAATTGTTAATATTTAGTGTCATACCGACAGCATTCGTACAAGGTGGTAGGGGTCACCTACCTGTCTAGCTACCACCCTCTCTAGACTACGCATCAAAGGTTTTTAACGTGTTTTGCATGAAGTATCGGAAAGTTAATTAAAATGATTTCCCGCTTTCTCCTTAGCCGACATTTAATGTTACCAGCGTCCATAGGCGGCGGTGACTACTTATCATCAGGTGGTCTTTTTGCTCATTTATCGGCTAATAACCAAATTGAGGCTTAATGTTAACGGCTTTATGCTAATAACCAAATTGAGGCGTAATGTTAACGGCTTTATGCTAATAACCAAATTGAGGCGTAATGTTAACGGCTTTATGCTAATAACCAAATTGAGGCTTAATGTTAACGGCTTTATGCTAATAACCAAATTGAGGCGTAATGTTAGTTGTTGCGAATCTCTTTGGCAAAGTGAGCAATGGATGAATCTGTGCGGCAGGTCTGCGACAGTAAATATACTGGTCAAGTCAGTAACAGACTTGAGTGAAATGAAGTTCCAAACTCTGAATGTGTTTAAGAATACGTTTCATTTGTTACGGAATTTTAAGGTTTTTCGCACTGTATTATGTAATCCGTGGAATTTTTGAAAGTTTTAGCCTCTTAAAATTTTTGTATTTTACACAGAACCCAACGTAAAACGTGCATAACAAGATTGAGGATTTCGCTTTTCTGAGCACCGGCACCGCCGGCGATTATGATCCGATGTAAATCTTTGAGATGAAACAATTCTTTTTACAAATCTCACCCTTTCATTTAACCCTGTAAATTAGGAAGTGACGATGCTTGATTAATAGGATTTCGGATATGAAATGGCCCTTATTTACTGATGACGTCTCAAGTGTATGGTTATTGCCACTCGTGATAAAAAATATCGTAACGGCTGAACTCAGCCAGCCACTCAAAGAACTTTCTCTGAATGCCTATAATAATTATTATTGTGGCATGTACGATTATTATCTTTTAGTGAGACCAATTCTGTTATTTCTTAATGCATCTTTGTTATTGTAAATATTTTGTAGCCGGGGATTTTATTGTATTGAATTATTTGCCATAATTTAATTTTGATTGACTTTTTTATTACTTTGACCTGTAACTAATTGCTGATTGATATTACTTTTATAAGATGTAACTTTTTCGAATTATTATGTTTGAGTAATTAAATGTTAACTTAGTGTAAGTGAAATTAATTGTGATCATTCTAAATAATTAATTAATTAATTAATAATATACTAAATAAATAATAATACAAGTCATTGGATTTTTGCCGATGTTAATACATATATAAGTTGGACCGTATAATAAGTTTAAAGTCACCCTCATACCAGTTATTAGGATAACAAGCACACTTAACTGTGTTTCATGAATTTTGAAACACGTATACATATACATTACAAGCAAACAGATTTTTTTTTATATCATTGTGATAAAAGAAAGCTTACGAATAAGGAGTTTTTAACACCGAAGGGTGCCGGAGTTTTCTGCCGTGTCTACTGCTTACAGTTAAGTGGGAGTGTTGTCTGCTCATCAGAACTTGGCCAGCGTGACCAACTTTTTTTTTATGTTAATAGCCGACAAACGTGTAGACGACCTGCCTGATGGTACGTGGTCACCGTCGCCCATGGACATCAGCAATACCGATAGATAGTATCACTGATGCGTTGTCGGCCAGGAAATTAGAGGAAGGTAAAAAAGAAATAACTGGCTCTCAAGCCCCCAGCCGTAACACGACGAGTCGTTTGGCGGCTGAAAAACCAACTAAAGTCTTCACCCGCGCCATTGTGAGTGAAGACCCACGTTCAGCAGTGTGACGATATGGGTTGTAATGATGGAGCATAATTATATTGGGGGCACGTCACATTGATGCATTAAACATATTTTTGTTATGTAATTGGATGGTAGACTACGGACTACCCTAGATTACCCACGGACGTCCATAACAATTATGACATTATTAATGACTATTATATATGATTATTAATGACCTCACTTATGGGTTGTAATGATGATAATGATGAAGTTTATCTTGGCTTCTTCCGCCTCGTTATTGGCCAATGAAGAGTCAACTGTTTTCTTTTATATTGTATTTTACCTACCTTGAATGAGTTACGTAGTCCAAATTGTGACGAAATTTAACAAAACCTCATGCTGAATTATGTATTAATGCTTTTTTTTGAATCCATCTGGAAATCTACACTAATATTATAAAGAGATGAACTTTGTCAGTTTGTTTATAGGAGGTTTGTAGGAGCTGATTTCTGGAACTACAGAATCGATTTTGACAATTCTGTCAACACCACAGAGCTACGTTATTCCTAAGGGACGTAGGTCATATTTTATTTCCATAATAATAAGTTTCAGTCAGAAAATTTTACACTAGTAAAAAAAAGTCCAGGTAAAAAGAACTACTGTGGTAAAGTGAAACGGTAATATAATGTGTTAAAAAAATGTTAATCTATAATCTATATGAAAATTATAAAGAGAGAGTGCGAATTCTGAATGTGCGGAAAGTAATCTCCGGAACCAAGGTACCTATTTCAAAATTTATTTTACCAATTTAATGGTACATTACATGCGAAATTAATAAGTTATCATGTAATTAATATAAATGCACTCCTATTTACGGTTTGTTGCTGCAGCACATTCATTAAATTATAATGATTTTTGTTTTATATTTCTTTTCTCTTTCTTTATGTTATCTCTGTTTTCTTTTTAATATATTTTTTTTCACTGCTACTTAAGATTGTTGTTTATGTGTAGTTGCACAAGTTGTGCATAAATGTATTTCTTACTTTCTTTCTTTAATTTTTCAACCGAACGAAGTTGGGGCAGGTCGCTGGTATTATAGTAAACAAGATTAAAATCTTATTAAAGTTTATATAGATATTATTCAATATGCACTATCATCCCCTCACAATTAAATACCACATTTAGGTTGCATATTCATCGTTAAATCCGATTAGCGACGGGTAATAATGCTTGTAGCCTCATTATCGAGCGATAATAACGCACGGCGGTCTTGCGGCTTAATATTTGAATACATGTAATGAAAACTCTTATAATTCTGAAATATAACTGCTAGTCTGTCCAATCGACTCAAGGGAAGCACAAAAATTACTCTCTCGAATCCAAGGCTATATACGTATGTCTATTTGTCTATCTGTATGTAGATTATCCCATAAATACCACTTATTTTTGTTACGATTATAACCATAAGGTAAGATACAATAGCGATACCCGAAGTTTAAATGTGTTAGCAAAATGAAATGTGCAAAACACCTTTTAATTAATTTTTTTTTTACGAACGTCAGCATCATGTTTCCGAAGCGATTCGAGCGCGTAATACTAATAATTATCAAAATACGTTCGTACACAACCCGCTTCAGTAACTACAAATATATGAATAACATGAATCCGTATCGTATTTTCGGTGGTACTCTCCAATATAATATATATCGCTTTGTTTCTTTTCTCGATTGAAGCTTTAAGTAAATAATGACAGATTTTCGGATAAACAAACGTCTCGGATATTGACATGTTTATTTTGATTTAATCCTATGATAACGTTTGCAATATAGAAAGAATATATCGCGTTTCAATAACGGAAAAATTCAATTTCGATATGAAATTTCCGTTCCATCTATTTTGAATTGGAAATTTAATTTTATTTGTTAATACAAAATAAAAATCGGTATAAAAATGCTAATTAATTACAAATTGATAAAAGATAGGCCGCCCCCGGGTTATTGGGTTATTCGAATGTCTAATATGAAAGCGAAGAGTTCTTTATACGAAGCGAAATACCAGTGATCGACGAATGTGACCGCGACTTTATAAACTATTAGGGACGTTACGGATATGAAATTTCGGATCCGGATACGGATACGGATATGTGAATTATATTTTACCGGTTTCGGTTACGGATTCGTCTTCAAAATGTTCAGCGTTCCTTTATGGGGCTTGGAGTTCGTTTTTACAATAAGATTCCTAAGTCGTTACGCGAGTTGCCCATAGGGACTTTTAAGCGTTGCATTAAAACACAACTTATAGGCAAAGGATATTATAGTATAAATGAGTAATGACAAGGGTGCCTGGAAATAAGTGTCGAAACCAGTTCCGCACAGATTTAAACTTTTGTATTTATGAAATGTTGGTCAAAAGATGTGGTGAGGAGTTTCTTTCGCCATTTCTTCCCCTCATTGTTAAAGCACCTTTTCGAAACGGTGGTAGAAGCAAAAAATTACGTTCATAAGTGTATTTACTGTATACCTATATGATTAAATGATTTTGAATTTGAATTTGGATACGGATATGAAATTATTTCGGATTATCCGATTGTTTCGGATAATTTCGGTTACAGATATTAGATGATTTACACTTGGGAAAAAAATATAATTTATTTACAAGGTAACAGTTTGGCTTTATTTCTAATATATAATAATAATAGCTTTTTATTTGAGATCAATATAAAAATGAATATACATACAGATTAAAAATTTCCAGCGTAATCTATTAACTGTTCCTTTCTTATTTTCTGAAGATCTGTGAAAATCTGTTTGCCAGTCGGCAAATCCTCCTCCAACCTTCTCCATTCCTTTCTGTCGTGAGCCACTCTACTCCACGTCATTTATTTATTTCTAGTAATTATGTAATTTTATAATCTCAGTAAAAACAATAGCTTTAAAAATTGAACAATAAAAACTGTCTAAAATGAGAGCGCCGCGGCTAGTGTATCGGCCCGGCCGGCGAAATCTGTCACAACGTAGTATATTACTTAGACTCTGCCGCGATCCGAAAATTTTTTACCGGATTCGGTTACGGTTATGGATATATTTTATCGTCGCATATCCGATAGTTCCGGTTACGGTTACGGAGCTCAATAACATCCCTTATATGCATGATATATGTAATGAGGCCAACATACTGTCCCCTATTGCTACGTTACAGATCGATATATGTATATTTCACTATGATGAAAAACGCTTATGAAAATACATAATAAAACACCGTCACACTGCTTATACACTCATTTATTTATCCACTTATTTACCGCTGTATAATATTTAATCGCATGTAAACCTCTGATCTGAACTGCCAGCCTTCGCTGAATATGTTCACGTAATTCGATTTCCCTAGAATCCGTTATAAGTCCAAAAGAGTCACACTAAGATCATTAAATAATATAGACATGGATGGTTTTTGTCAGGACGTGAATAACATAGATTGGCTTAGTTTGACGTCTCTTAAAGATGTCAATCAGATGATTGCCACTTTCAATAGCTTGTGTTAAAGTTATTTAATAAACATGCTCCAATAAGGTCCATATATATAAAAGATTGCAATAACTATCCTTGGATTACTTTTAATATTAAATGCATGATGAGAAAGCGAGATGCGGCTCAAATCAGAGCTCGCAAAACCAAATCGGATTCTCATAAAATGTTTTATAAAGAGCTTAAAGCAATAGTTAATACTGCACTGATAGCCGAAAAGGTAGCTTATTTTAAATTCTATATAAACAAAAGATTAAATCAGCCAAAAGTCATGTGGAAGCACATCAAGCGGCATGTACGTATAAAAAACACAGAAAGTTCACTTCCCTCTCATTTCAGTGACCCGGATGAAATAAATAACTATTTTCTCAAAGTACCTGGAGCAAATTTTGTACCTATTAGTTATCTCACTTATTTTGAATTTAATCGGGCAAGTGAAATTTGCTTTAAATTTAAGTCTGTCACAGAATGTGAGATAGCAAAAATTTTTAAAACTTTACAATCTAACGCTGTTGGATGCGATGGTATATCGCTTGACATGTTAAGACTAATACTGCCTAATTGTATTACAGTAATCACAGCCCTTATTAACAAATCATTTGAGACCAATGTTTATCCCAAAATATGGCAGGAATCTGTTGTTAAACCGATAGCCAAGGTTAATAATCCTATAACTCTTTCTGATTTGCGCCCCATTAGTATTCTGCCGTGTCTATCAAAGGTACTGGAAAAGGTCGTTTGCAAACAACTCACAGAATATTTAGAGACACATAATATCCTACCATCACATCAATCAGGGTTTAGAAAAAAACGTGGGACTACTACAGCTTTAATAAATGTAGTAGACGATATCCTAACATCTCAGGCTAATGGAGAAGGCACAATCCTAGTCTTACTAGATTTTTCACGTGCTTTCGAAACACTTAATATCTCCTTACTACTCTCGAAATTGGCATTTTATGGAGCAGATATAAATGTAGTTACATGGTTCGATAGCTATTTTAGTCATCGTTCTCAGTATGTCGAATTGCCACAAAATAGCGACGCTGTTAATATGAGGTCTGAAAATAAGTATATAAGACGAGGGGTCCCGCAAGGGTCTATATTGGGTCCTTTACTCTTCATTTTATACAGTGCAGAGATAATAAATAGTATTAAATATTGTAAATACCACATGTATGCAGATGATCTGCAAATTTATATTTCTTTTAAACCTTGCGACACAGAAACAGCAGTAGCTAAGTTAAATGCGGATCTCAATCGGATATTATTATGGTCCGACACAAATACTCTAGTTTTAAATCCGAAAAAATCAAAATATATGATCGTAGGAACGCCAACGCAAATCAGTAAAATCTGTGCAAAAAACCCTAATATTCGTATAAATAGTCTGCCAATAGAGAGAGTAACGGAGGCTCGCAATCTTGGAGTAATTATGGACCAGAATCTTCGTTTTCAAAGACATGTTATTGAACATACACGAAATTGTTTTTACAGATTAAAAATTCTATATCGTATAAGGGAGTACCTTAGCACTACGCTGAGGATCAATTTATGTGAGTCTCTTGTTCTTTCAAAGTTTAACTACGCCGATGCTCTCATAGGACCGCGTCTGCTAGCCAGAACGAAAAAAATCATTCAACGAGTGCAGAACGCTTGTGCACGGTTTTGTTTTAATATACCGCCCCGAGCACACGTCACCCCTTACCTAAACGGTGCGAATATTTTAAAAATGGACTTACGCAGACAGCTACACTTCGCCACGTTATTATTCGGTGTTGTAAAAACGAGAGAACCATTATACCTTTTTAATAAATTGATATGGGCAAACGAACAACCTAGGAAACACTGTACTAGGGCTGCTCCCGATAAGATGTTGTATCCTTCATATTGCTCAGCTGCATTTAGAGGGAGTTTCGAGTATAATGCCACAAAATGTTGGAATAATCTACCACCTCCGTTGCGTGGCCTGAAATCAAATAAAAATTTTAGAAATTCATATAAAAAGTCACTACTTAATGAACAAAACACAATAATTTAACTAGTTACCTAACACTAATATTATTTTTATTATCAATTATATTATTAATATATTATTATTACTCAATGTATAATTTTTCAAGCAATCAAAATAAATAACCTATTTAACATCACAAAAATTACGAGTAGCCGTTTATTATTTTAATAAAAGAGTAATCTTACACCTACATAACAAAATCATATGTATATTCATTCAGTTCATTTCATTACTTTTAACACTTTAACATATTACCTTAATAGTCGTGGCCATCTAGCATATCGGTAGGATTCGCCATCTTGCCTGCTCCCTCTCTCATCAGAGCCTTCGCATGGTTTGCTCAGTGTTTTATAGGGATACATTACGCACTGAAAATTCATAAGTTGCAATTTGGTAAAACACAAAAACTTGAATAATTATCTACCGCATAGTCTGTATAAATATTAGTTATTATATTACTTACCTGAGTCAATCCGGTGAATTGCTGTCACACACTACCGAAGGCCTTTAATATGCCAAACCCTAACATAAGATTAGTGATGCAGTATGTTGTATGCGCGGCCGACCGAGCTACCTAGAAGCCGGGGGCGTACTGAAACATCAGCGCCGCGGTCGGGTCACCGGCCACGGCACACGCTGAGTGCGCTCCTATTTGCGGCTTTTTGCTGCAGCACAATTTTTAAATTTTAATTTTGTTTTATATTTTTTATGTTCCTTTTTTTATTTATTTTTTCAATATATATATATATATATATATATATATATATATATATTTTAAACTTTTGTTTGAGCTGTTATTTATGTGTGCAGTATAAGTTGTAAATAAATGTATTTCTTTCTTTCTTTCTTTCTTTAATATAATATAATACTCCCTTATGTATGTATATAACTTTTGTTGACTATATATAACTATACTACATATATTTTTTCACTCATCATATGCAATCCCATCGCCGCTCCAAAATTTTGCCAGAAGATTGACAGGCAGAGAATGCTAATGGCATTAAGTCTGAATTTGTTCCATTGTTTTTGGTTCATAAGTAAAAAGTAAGTTAATAAACAACCAGGAGTCAGCTCTGACTTTGTTCGGGTTGGAAAATTAATATTATGTGCATGATATTTAGCCTATATCCATCCGGAATAATATATCTTTCAAATGGAAGCATAGCAGGTTACCTTCCACATATATATATAAACTCATAAAATTTTAGTATAGTTTTTCAGTGTTACCAGTACCAGAAAAACTAGCACAATAATAATATATAATTGATCTCAATAAAATCATGAACATTACAATTGTCATGGTGTAATTTTATTTAGTAGACCCTGCCACTAGATAATATTCTTATGCTTGTAAATTCTCACCTTAAAGTTGTCTGGAAGAAATCGCGTTTTAGCGATAAGACAACCTATTATACATATAATTATGTTGCTTAAATAGTTCTTAAGTCATGTCCATGCTATAATATACAATAAAGAGTATTAGTATTATTATTATTATTATGTCGCAAAGTATTTATTTTATAAGAACTTTTACTTCTCATTGTTTAGTCATTGTATACAGTCAATTTGGTCTGTGAAGCAGTGAATCGAAAATAACAAGTGGCCTTTTAATAAACCATTAGCTAAGTAATTACGAACTTGTTGTCAAGGAATTACACCATTCTCTTCGCCGACCATTCAATACTTCCGGCTTTTATATCATCCTATTAATATCTACTGCAAAATGGAGTTCTGGATTCTGAGATTATTCATTGTTTTCTATTATTAGAATGTATTATTAGAATGCAAAAATATGCATTTTATGTAAGTGATATCGAATTTCCAATGTTGACTCCTTTTATTGTGAACGATGTATATGCCTTTAAGAGGTATACATATCATATCATTGTTTCAGTACTATGTAACATAAGTTTGTATTCCGTATGTAATGCTGTTGGCGTGTCAATAAATAAATAAATAAATAAATAAAATGTATATCTATTTTTAAAATAAATTATGAATGTACCGTCTGGAAAATTGTATATTTCCATTGTAAACATAGATTGCGTCCTATATAAACTGGCGGGTGTGTTTATACCTTTACTTAAAAGAGACAGGAAGAAACCATTGATTGAATTGAAACTAGTGCGGTAAAACTCAGTTACTAGCTAATTTAATTACTGGTAAAAGTTTAAAAACTTTAATTACTATTTCTTTGATCTTCAATCCTATTATATGTGTAGCTTACGCCTTAGTGCCAGAAATAGCTTGGGTTTAGAATGTCTTAGAATCTTAATTAAAATATGGAAGCTTTGATACCAAATCAGGGATGGAGTCAAAAGTTGCTATGATGATATTTGATTTTGATTATCGAGGTCCATGGGTTGTAGTGGCTACTCAATATTAATAGCCGATTGCATGACTGATATAGAAATGTTTGGTAGAGTGAGTTACATTCAGCGTTTTCATCGTAGATGTCGTAAGGATTAAGGTGTCCTCTGAAACTGAGGTTGCTTAGTCGTAAAACGTCGTGCCGGCCAAGTTGAATTTACGGAAATCTTTTCCTCATGATGGTCTCTTTAATTGATTAATCTAACCGAATGTTATTTAATGATTGAATTATATTTAACGATTATGTGGCGTAATATAGTGAATAATAATTATTTAAAATCTTGATCTGGAAACATAGAGCTTCATGCAGGATTTTAGCTCAGATCTCCCGGGTATAAGACGAGGTTTTAATCCGCAAAACCAGGGTCTGTCAGCTATATTATACATTGTATTATTATGCTAAATGTATAATTTGTTTTAAAATTAAAATTCTTTAAATTGAAACGCAATATTTATCGTTGACAAATTGCTATAGGGATTTAAATTCTTCATATTGCTGTTTATCTTAGCAACATGTTACATGCACAAAACTTATTTGAAGTTTTCTTCTACGTTGTTTTAGTTCAAATAGGTCAAGGACAGGATTAAGCATTGAAAACACTTTTTCATTTGAAACGCAATTTCAAATTCAAGCGTTCTCCTATGGCCGGATTGTACTACAATTAGAGAAGTTGTTAATTACGTTAAAGCCTTTTAACGCCAACCTCGACTTTTTATTGCGCCACGTCACAACTCTCTAGTTGGAATTATTCCATTAGTTAAATCTGTAATCGTAAAATTGTTAATGAATAATTTCATGTTAAAATGCTTACATTTACTTACAAGATTATTCCTTAAATGGGTTATTTCTGGTTATTTATTTTGATTTGGTTACAAATTCTAGAAAGAAGATTACCCATGTTTTACGATTCATTTGACGTTAGTTACCGGTTAATTTGAGGTACAGTTTATTTTCATTCATGAAAGTTTCGTTAGAAGGAGATGGAGGAAGTCTACTTCTGTGTTATCTGTGACTTTGCTATTTCTTTCATGGAGATTAACCATTCTGTTATATTTTAAGGGTTTATTGTACTTTCGTCGTATAAAGGTTATCTCATGAAAATGGCTACCCAAAAGATTTGAACATTGCATAAAAAAGCTTTATGTCCCTGGCCTGGATAATATGAAGCCCTTTCTTCTCAAGTGGTTTAGGGATCATAAGATGAATCTTCTAAGATTTCTAAGGGTCGACGGAGGACTTCAAAGCAACGCAGACAAAATCGGGAGATACACGTGGATGGATGGTTAACTCGTAGATGTTTGTTAAACGGTTTGGTTCTTCGGACGGTACGATTAAGAGGCTGAATATATTCATAAATTCTTTCTATTATTTTTTATACTGTATCATAAAATTCACCTCTTACAAAATGTTCTTATTCACAGCCATACTAAATTATAAAAGCTAAGCTAAAATCTACTTATCGTTTTGTCTATCATGGACGGCCTGTATGGTATAGGAATACTTCGTTAATAATAGATGGCGCGAATAGAAAAGGAATTCAACGGTAAGGGACACGATTGTTTTCAATTTCTTTCACAGTAGATTTTGAAACGATGCTATAGAAAGAGAAATTGAGTTTATGTATTCTCTTACTTGGCAAGTACGGGCTTCATTCAGCTTACAAGAACAGCTGATAATTATTGCATTGTTGTCCTACTTCAGATATATATATATATATATATATACTCTTGAAAGAGGTTACTAGAAGATAATTACCGAGACGTTAAAATATAACGTCGCATATAAGATTTGAAAAAGTGAAAGGTATTTGGAGTCTCCGTAGTATCTATGGGATAACCATCGCAATTGCTCTGACAAGAAATCCGAACCCAATACTAAAACGAAATTTGTAATATAATTAAATATATGTAAGAAATAATATGAATAATGAAATGACATTTATCGTCGGTTTAGTTTCGAACTTAGACTATCATTATATGACGATGTCGATATTCTACTGAGAAAATACCATAATTCATTATACTCGTAGCATAAACCAATGTTACACGTGTTACATGCTACTGATCGATGAAAGGGACATGGCATCAGTCAGCTTCAATTGATGTTACTATCATCTTACCGCCCCGTGTAATCCCGACATTTCTCTCTGTCGGTGATTAGATTTTTACTGGACTATTTATTAATCTTCTATTAAAGTCAAACGTATGTTTTAACGTTTTGTTTTGCAATTTTGGAGAGTAAGTGTTAACGGGTTTATCAATGCTTAAAAGGCTGCGTGTCGGTAACACGTTTGGTACTATGAATGTCAGTAAGCAATGTACACTTGTCACTAGTGGTACGAGAGCTCTATTGCTATCCATTAACGTATAAAAATCAATTTTCTGAACAGACATATTTGTATTACACTTCCAAAGCATCACATTTGCATTTAATGGCAAAGATATAATGCTCACGCAGAATTGCTTGGTAATCCTCATGCACAAGAAATGCCTTCATACCATATATCTAGGCTAATATTAAGTTGAGCATCTT
Source organism: Megathymus violae (assembly GCA_003671415.1). NCBI lineage: Eukaryota > Metazoa > Arthropoda > Insecta > Lepidoptera > Hesperiidae > Megathymus > Megathymus violae. The sequence goes on along the minus strand of PDGT01000013.1, from coordinate 516,938 downwards.
ATAATATTTGCATTCACAAATTCCCACATTTCCTTGGTATATTTGTTCTCTTTTTTGACAGCTTAGTCGATTCTCTCGGAAAGAGCATTTTATTCTTTTGTGTTGATCGTGCATCTTAAGTGGTCTCGTTGGATTAATAATATAGGATGAGTAATTGAACGAGGATTTTTTTCCCCACCAGAGACATAATTACTTTATTCCGCAAGATCGTCGAGCTAAACGCTTTTGCCCTTCAGCAGAAAAACATTTGCGATCGATGACACGGCAAAACTGCTCCAGTTTTTCATCGTTAGGTGCTAATTATCCGTACGGCACTCGGTGAGAAATAGTTACCTCCGACTATGTGCTATGTAGGCAGCCGTGGTTATGACTATTTGTGTTATGGTACTTGTGGTAGCAAATACATTACGTTTCATGTGATGTAAGGAATCATCGGCCTATACTAGTCTAATGGACCTATTTCAAGGCGCGTTACCGAGCCCAATATTCTTCTCTCTTCATTCCGTTGCTTTTTTAATTTAATTTTTTTCAAATTTTTAATTAGCTGAACATAAATATTGTACAAACATATTTTAATCGTAAACTAATACAGTGAATTAAAAAATAAACGAAATTTGTAAAATGGTTAACCTTATTACAGATATATCTATTACTTCCAGGAGATAACACTGAGAAATATACATAATACTTTTTTATGGCTTCTAACTTCTCAGTCTTTACTCTTGATGCTGGACCTGCACATGCTAAACCAAGCGAGGTTATATTAGTCCTGTGTTGTGATAGTTATAATTTGTTTTATAATCAGAAATATAATGTCCTAAATAAAAAATCTTCATAGTTAGTAAATTGTTGTACAATTTTTAGAAGTGGAACCATCGCTTGAAAATTATTGAAGTAACTCGCTTCGAGCACCTTGTGTTTCGATAAGGACACCTTACTTAACTTCGACCAGCGACGCTTATAATTAAGGCGTTGCAATTTTTTGTTATAATTTGACGCGAAAATATTGGAGGATGCTATGTAAGACCCGTACCTAGCAATATATCCTAGGCAATATAATTATGTATATTTGTTGCTGAGGAATATCTGTCTTTGTCTGATTAATCCCAGGACCCTTTTGCTTTGATATAATAAATCTTTTCCGGTTTTTGTTGTCTTCATATAATACGGATACATAACTTCTGTCTATGCAGAATGCCGTGGAGAATAACCCTGAATGATTTTTTATTCTGAATCATCATCGTAATTCATAGTCACTGAATTTCAATAGGCATACTTCAGACACAGATTCGAGATTCGCTCTCCCTATTGTCTTCCTATCATTTGTCACTCGCCCCCCGTTATTTGATTCTAGCACAAGTCTGACAAAACCATGCAGTTTTGATATTGACATACCCGCAAGATACTCATCACAACTCTAACAGCAACGGAAAATATAACATACATTACCTTTCTGTATAATTATGTCAATATTATTAGTTATAGTGATAATATTTTGTGTATCAAGAAAAAAGTCTCAAAAATACAAATTGTCACAAACTTCCTATCAACCTTCTTATTACTCCAACAATGAACTTTTAGTATTGATATTGATACTAATTGGTACACGAATGATTTTTTTCTATTAAAATTGGGTTGTTTTTTTTGCTCCTTTTCACTTCACCTCAATATTGTCCATATCCTTTGTAGAGGTATACCCATTTGCAGTAGCTATAATCAAAATGATGACAGAAAATATTTAAATTAATTGCAGCATTTTCACCGTTGTTCGTCATTTGGAACACTTTATTTCCAACACAAAATTGCGCTGGAATCTTCTCTTTAAGAAAGATATACTTCAACGTTTCTTCTGTCAGCTTATGAATTGGAAGAAATCTCCGGATGAATATTCAAGCACTGTATTCAAGTTCGAATTTTTTGTTAGACCTCTCGTGGCTTAATTGGAGTTGTGGATTCAAAGCGACAAGCCTCACCAGGAGCGGAAATGCGGGGTGGAATTAGAGTTTTTAGTCCGAACCAATCATTCATCTGTCGATTGATTGTGATCATTTCAATTATTGCTATCGTAAAATTATTATGGTTATTCTGATAATATTTTGCTGTAGTAAGTAATCGAAAACGCATTGTAACCGTTACTTGATGTTGTACTTACCCAGATTAATGTTTTTAAATTTCACCGCGCATGCTCGATTGATGTCTGGAAATTTTGCATAATTCCATTATGTTAACGAATGCAACTTTTAATATAGGTCAGTGACGCTTTAATATAATTAAAACTGGAAATGTAACATTGATGTATTAATGAAAAGAAAATAGGAATATAATATTTACTACGAAATTTAAATGAAATTTATTTCATCACTTGTAAGTATACTTGGAAGCGCTTAGGAATTTTTTCTCACGGTTAAAAGAGTATTGAAATATAAAGACGTGATACTTTACTAAAGTACTGACGTTGAATGACTGTAGTGTATCCGTTACCGCAAACGTACATAAGAAACGAAGTGTATCCGATCGCAAACCTTAACTGTGACAATAATCGGCTCTCATCAGTGTTTACATATTATATGAACGTGGAAAGTGTAATCTAAAAAAAAGGTCGAAGGAAAGAAAATAATGCGTCGCTTGGAAATGTTGTAATTGGAACGCGGCAGAATAAGTGCGCGTGTAGTCGCGGCGACGCTAACCGCGGCGAGGGCGTGCGCCGCGCGGGGCGCCGCCAAGCTGGGCGAGCACGCCGCCATGCTCGCGGTCGCAATATGCTGTATTCTGGTGCTGTTGCTAGTTTTCATCATACTCATCATCGTCGTCGGCCAGAACATGGAGGTGAAGGGCGGTTCTTAGCGGTGGAGGGGTAAGTTTGATGTGTATATTTTCAATCGGGGTAAAAACCGTGGCTACTGCAGTAAGCAGTCAAAATGTCATCACTATAGCGACCTTTTCTATGCCTACTAATAAGAAAATTGTAAGCGAGCGAGAATTTTTTTTTTGGAAATGTTTGTGTACATATGCATCACTATCGATATAGAGTTTGAGATATATGTTATGACCTCTGTATCGATAACAAAGTTACTTCAAAATAATATGTAATGTACAGATTTGGCCCCGTCATAATAACATTATGATGGGCTTTTGTATTTAAATATCTGCTTCAGATATTCATATATATACAAACATAAATATAATCAATATGTTTATGAATAATTTCAGGCATAGATATAAGAATATATATTTATATAAATTACTGGAGTATATTTCATATATAGTATCGTATCGTCGTATCGTATATTTTGAGTTGGATAAAATTAATTTATTAGTTGTAAGGCTGAAATGAAAAATATATATCGTGAGGAAATTAATATACGAGTTATTTATGAAATTCTTAATACTACTCCTTTATAAACTTATCAACTTAGTTCATAACAAGAAAATATTAGGGTATTTTTTGAAGCTATCCGACAATGAGGCACCTACTCGAGCTAGAAAGCGCTTAAATCATAGTTTTGAACTATTTCAAATCTATTAATCGTTAAAGCTACGTCATTAACTAAATCAAAATATCTAAATTGACCCAATTTAATACTATTACAAGATTTAAAACCTTTTCAAATATCAAACACTAAATAATTCTTGGCACTGATTCAAATATACACTATTTTTATTAATGAAAATCTAGAAAATCGTGATAGCTTTACAAAAATCACCATGCAAAAAACTCTTCTGTTGATCTGGTCAATGAAAACGTTTAGAGAGGACAATTTTACGGAGGGTGTTCCCAGAGCTCTATTCCGATTTCGGGAAAAAGTTTGAGAATGCTTTTATCAATCTAAAATTATACACACCACCGAAACTACAATTATTATTTATCTGTGGTAATGACGCGAAGTCTTCTCGGTGTCGGATTTTGTACCGATATCAAAGACTTTGAACCTCTTTCTTTAGTTCTTAATTGTATTGTGTGCTAAAATTTATACAATTAAAATGTAGCCTTCTCAACATTTCAACTACGCCGTGCAATCAAGGTATTTACTCCAGTTCGCCGCTGAGTATTGCATAGTAATTACGAACTTCTCAAAACATTTATCGTTAGGCTTCGTTGAAAATTCACTGCGTTGGTGATCAGTCGCCCTTCGTCAGACACTCTTAGCTATTGAAGACGCTTACATCAAGGTTACTCCATAGTCTAGAACGACACTCTGAATATCAATTTTGTTAGATCGAGTCTCTCGATGACCACAAGTTGGTCTATTTATTAAAATATAATTCAATATAATAAGCCGTAGAATTCATGAACATCTGTACCATAAAAAGCACCATTAATTACTGATTTATTCTACTTCTGTAAATGATATGGTAATTTGTAATGGCTTGACATTTAAATATTATGACTTTTAAATATTATTTGATAATTTCATAATAAGTTATTGTACCTTCTTTTCTTTTTTTATTTATTTTGTTAATTTATACGCCAAATATTGGCCGAGTAAGTGGACATATACCAAAAATCACCTTGTTTGTAACCTTACTTCATAAATAAATGATTGATTGATTGATTGATTACGTCTTACCGGCCAAAAATAACGTCTAAAATCTGCCTGTTAATAATAAATGTGACCATTGTATTTTGAGAGCAGGATAGCTTTCATTCTGCAGCGGATCTTAATAAACACATTACACGGCGGTATTTTGGAGGTATGGCCGTGGATATCCTGGAAAGTAAAGAACCATATGACTACACTTGAGTAGCGACTTGATTCATTTGGTATCGTAGGAACAAGGGTGGAAATTAACTTTAAGGGTTTAAGGATGAAAGAAGCATCTTATCTTACTGTACTTGTACATCATACCTTACTGAAACCTTAATTATTCTGAAAAAACTGTAGCTTTGTAGCAGCGAAGTGATTTCCAAACTTACCGGTCGTGTTGACTTACTTGGTTTCTTTGGTGAAGTTTGCATAAACATCGAAAATATTTCGTATTTGGATTTCTAGTTACTAGTCCGATTCTAATTATAACTGCTTTGTTTATTATTAATAAACTTATCGTAGACTGGTTTTCTTGAGATTAATTATTAGCTTGATTCAGTTAAAAGTTAAGTAATGTTGAAAGTGTGATTTAAAACGTAAATTTCTGATGGCACATTCAGTCGTTGTTCTTGATAGCTATCGTTATATAGCAGTATTAAAGCCTTGAAGCGGCGTAACAACTTCCGATGATGGTCGACCACCGACTCGCGCTTCGACACCGTACGCCACGTTGTAGTCCTTCCCAATAACGTGCAGATACCAATGTCGTGCAGTGGGCCATTAATGAGTTGAAACCAATATATAACTACAGGTTAGTTGTGATGAAATTGTGTGTCAATATGATGTCTATGCTCTGTGTGACAGCTTTTATAATGGTTATTAAAATTATCTAGAAAGCGTAATTTTTGTTTAGCATTTAT
>PDGT01000013.1:488128-511426 GCA_003671415.1 Megathymus violae | reverse complement strand
TTTTAATTTCATTTATACATTCACAGCACTCTCCAGAATGAGTTTTTTTCGCGTGTGAAACTGTCATATTATTTGAGTCGATACGCACGGGGATTGCTGGATGCTGTAATACATTTATGATCAAATTATAAACCCATAACGGGATCCAATCAATATATTAGTGGTCAAATATTGTTTTTAGAACTTTTGTGTCTTTCTTTGCACGGCCCAGGGAACAAAACAATATTTTTTTCTGATACTTATACAAGTATACGTTTACATATTACATTATGGATCAGTAGAAGATACTGCTGCTACAGAAATAGGAGCGAACCTTTCGGAAGAACAAAGAACGACTCAAAGGATGTCATTTAGAGCCTTAGCCTGTATTAATGCCGATGGCGGCCATTTCGAAAACTTTATGAATTAATTACTGTTTTTTTTAAATAAATGATTTAAATTTACGCTTGTTTTTATTATTTACTTACATTTAAAATTATTTTATCAAAGGGCAAGAGGTATTTTTCATAGTTATGTACTTAAACTTAAACTTAAATGTTCCACTAGCCTGGTTTTAAAAGTCTACTCTTCTTATTATTGAAAACGGAGTGCATATTTCAAGAGTTTGTAGTTCGGTAAATGACTGAGATAACTACAAACATTTTTATGAGATTTTGTAGGTAATATCATGTAATTTAAAAATAAATAATAAAATAATAATATTCATAGAGCATTTTTCCAACTTTTTACCGAAATTAAATAAAAAAGGGTGATTTTGTCAAAAAGTTTTAAAAAGCTAATAAAAAAAAAACTAATTCGGTAATACCTGTACTTTAATGGTATTTGTTGATAGTTTTGTCCAAATAATCAAGAGACGTCGGGCGGTCACTTCGTGCTGGGACACTGTATACAACAGTAGCTAATTTAAATTAAGTTACTAAACCGAAAAAGTACATATCAAGACAATGTAAAAACTAACGGTATCTGGGCGTCGAGTGACGGTCGAATCGAGATAGACGTCACAATCTTTTTACTAACATCATAAACTTTTTGGTTTATATTTCCAACACACAGAAATCTTTCCACAAACTGCGTGGGTACTTTAAACGGTAGGATAACCTTCTATAAAACAAACGTAGGTACTTTAAACGGTCGAAGTAACAAGTATCAATGATTGGAAACACGTGTAAAGATAGTGCGATAATAATTTAACTATTGGTTGATTGTATCACAATTTGTCAATTAAAAAGATAAATCCTAGATTGAGTTGTAATTAATGTCCACGTGGGTGTGGAGCTGAGATGGGAACCGAGAATAAATTTAAAGGAAAAAGAGCGAGTTATTAATGGAGCTTTTGGGCAGGGTAAATTAGTTAGCAGTTGCAATCTATTGATTTGAACGTTGGTCTTTGCACCGTAAGATGTGTGTATTAGAAATTTATTAATTATCACTATATTTGGGGAAGGAAAACACAGTGAGAAACAACACAATGAGAGTTCTTTTATTATCAAAAGTCTGTAACTCCGAAAATAATTTGATTGTTCTTTCCGTGTTCCTTTTCCCTTGATTCATTTAGATCTTTTGTCTTGTATCGTTCAGAAGTAAATCTTCGCTATTTTTGTGACATTTTGCACATTTTATTATATCGCGTCCTTTGTAAGTAGGATTTATAACTAGTAAAATTTATTTATGTTATTTTTATATCATTTCAGCTTACGGTATGGTATATATGCATAATCAGGAGTAGGATAAGGATACTCCGGATCTCAGCAGAAGGATAATTATGGGTTGTGCTGAAGATATATGTATATATATATATATATATATATATATATATATATGGTTCACTACCTAAAATTGCTTGTATTCGAATCCAACTAAAATTCCTCTACTCGTATTTGACTCCGCTGGTCAACGGGCAAAGCAGTAAAGTAGGTCTCGTTCCAGTTCACTGGGCTTCATACCAATCTACGTAATTTTTACTGTACTCGCGCGATGATAGAGTCTTCTGACAATTCAAAGGTATCTGGTCAGCTACCGTCCTGCTGAAATGTTGTAAATGATTTTAAATAGTTTCGATTGCTGTCTGAGAGAGTCAGTATTACAAGTACCTTCTCCGCTTCCTTCTTATTCGGTGACGTGTCTGGGATGTCTCTTGTATTCCTAATGTCTATGGACACTTACAAGCATGTTCTTGTTGCATATGCATTAGAAATATCTCAAGGCAGATCTTGTTTGATTACTATTCATGCTACCCTGAAAGGCGAAGGGCACTGACATGTGGACGTCGAGTGTTTATAGCGATCAGGGCTTATCCAATAAAATACGTATTGATGGCAGTTCATTGTTCGTAATGCATATATATCCGTGCTTTTATTTAACCTAAATAAATATGTAATGGTAAATATGAGTAACAATTATTTCTAGAGCGGTTACTCTTTGTAATTGTAAGGATTACGTTTCCCATGATGGTTGGTTACTACTATACATGAGACATGTTGTTTTAAATTATTGGCGTGTACTATTGTAAATTTGTAAGCTATAAATATTATCGTTATAAGCTATAACTAGCGTAAAATTGTTTACTTCGACAGACACGGGTCCCTCAACGGGTTGAAATAATAGGTTGCTTCTGTGATTTGGGATAGAAAAAATTTTGTTCATAAGAATAAAAGGTAAGTAAAGATATTTGATTTAAAAATATTTTCACTCGACTTTATATATTGTGATACATATTCTATTACTCGCCGACGATTGAGTTTTCATCCGCATCATCTAGATTCGAGACGATATTCAACAGTCCGATTTTCGCGATAATTTCTATCGCTTATATGCAAACTGTGGTATGAGCCTCTCTGGTGTTGCAAAAGTCCATAAACGATGGTGACTACGTCACTTCAGATGACATGTCTGGTTTTTCGTTAAGCCTTAAGATTAAAAAAAAAACCAACTCATTCGAATAAAGTCACAGATGCGAAAGGAACTGAGATGTGTCGATTCGTTGCGCCGCGACACCATTTAAGCAAATTTTAGGTATTGATGGGGACGTGAATGCCTATATTGTTTTAGTAAAATGCAATAAGGCGGCAGTGATGGTCAGTGTGCGTGGGTTTTCGCACAGTTTTAATAATCATAGAAGTTCCCCTATTTACATAAAAATTTCTCTATAGTGATTCAGAAGTGGAATATGAGGATCCAAATTGCTTTAGTGAACTATAAACTTGAATAAGACGTGTTAAGCAAGCAGATTATGTAATTTGTAGTTTGATGATAAGAGTTTCTTTGTCGTACGTGGAATATCTGTGATAGCTATTAGATTTGAAGGCGACGCTGTAATGCGCAGCTTGTGGATTAAGCTTATTCTACAATAACTTAGAACGTATATAGTAATAACAAGGATGCCTAAAACGAAAAGCGCTGTAACCAGACGTGCACCTAAACCTAAGACCTGGACGAAAATTCAAACCACGTTTTGTACGTCGTCTTTCTTAGATGTATATAATAATAACTTTAGGGAATCACTTTTATTTGCGTGGACATTTTTGCGTAATAACGAGTTATTATGTAGTAATAAATTGCTAAGCCACAGTGACATCTGTCCAAGCGCTGTTAGGCGAGATAATTTAATATATCCCATACTGAATATTCCATTCTTTATTACACGGACATGGGCGCGACGGAGGGAGTTAGGTTGACACTTTCGTACTTACCTTAATCTCTTACACAAAACTCTTTTAATAACAAGTCCTTTAAACGACTTCCTGACAAACTGGAGAAGCCGTCGCTTCTCCAAACTTTTGTCATAAAGAAAACACATTCGAATATCATTTGACGTTTAATTTTGAGTTAGCGTAAATTAAATTCCGTAACTTGTTGTGTCACATGGGTAACTGAATTTATACGTTAATAAGACGTTGTTTATTTTAAAGTTGAGAAGAATGTTTCAATCTATGGGTTATGGCCACCATGAACGATGAATTTAATACATTGTAAATTACAGCACTTTTTGATTTGAAAGGACGAGTTTGCGAGGTTCCATGTGTTCTTGAGTGTGGCTTTACTCTCCTCGTGTGCCCTGATGAAAAAGGTAAAGCAATAGCATTTAGGAACCGTCTATATTCATGTCCAAAACACCAAAAGTATTACCGACACGTTGCCGGCCAACCTGTAAACGGGAAATTCACTTATTGGCCAAAAACATTGCACGTTTCATTCTAGAAGGAGGGTGGTAACTAGATGAGCATTTGTCCTACCTGAGTATTTACATTCTCATATTTTCTGACATTTTTCAAGATTTTTTTTAAAAGTAAACGAAAGAAGTAGTGCCCGGGTCGGTGAATCGAAACAAATGATAAATAATTTCTAACACGCACACTTGGAAAATTTACGAAATCAGCAAGGATTTGAACCTGTGCTTACAGTGCGAGTGACCAATATCCAAACTTCTAGGGTGCAAATGTCACGAATTTGGTTACTAACTCGCTCAAAATATTACCTATCGGATCCTGTAATTACTAGCAACCATGGATTTGATGAAAAAAAATATGTTAAGAGTGTATGCCCTTATTCGGTCAACATTTTTATACGCACCAATGATTATTTATTAACAGAATATTACGTATATAAATACGTGTCTTATATTGTTCACAATATATTTCCTCGGAAAAAATATTTATTTTAATATTACGTTTTATCTTCGCGTATTATTGTATAAATTTTCTCGTCTGTATAATATTTACTAGAAGAAAGTCCCCGAATAATTAGTTACGTTTCCCGCCTACGCGTTTTACCCCAAGCTCACGAAAAGGTCACATTGAAAAAAGTTAATAGATTTCACAATGTAATGATGATGATAAAATTATCTTTATTTATCACTACTGCCTGTCTGAACGCGATAATCTCATTATATCCTGTAGATGAAGTGATTTACGAGAAAGGTTTGCGTGCGTGGGAAAAATATGAAAAATTTGTAAAGCGTCTGATAAAAAAAAGTATTCTGGAATTAGTTTCTATAAGTAGTATAAAGTCACAATTTAAGTCACTATTTAACAAAGTTCTTTTAAACTACGTAATAGACTTTGATGCAGATTGTATTATAATTTATGGGCTCGTGTCTTCTCGGCTAATGAGAGGTAGTCCTAGTCCGCCACGCTGGACAAGTCCGGATTGGGAGACTTCAATACGTCTTTGAGAACATCACGAAGAACATGTTCCTTCATTGAAGCAAGTTATAATTGATTTGTGATGAATATCTAATTCGAAAAATTATAGTTACGTACAGGATTCGATTTCGAGTCTCCCGTGCGTAGCGCGAGATCCTAACAGCTAATAAGCCATTATACAGTTTCCACGTACGATGTCCAACGTTAGCGACGCGTAACGGCCGATTTAAACGTAATATTTGAATTCGCAATACGCGTCACCGTATTCAAAGCTTCAGAGTGCGCGACACGTAAGGAACTCATTTTATTGCGGAAATAGACCTGAGAGCGATGGATTGCTCTCGTGCGGTGTGACAATTTCAGAAATTGTTAGTTATAAGTTATAGATGTAAACTACACTCTACACTGTAAAAAGGGGACGTGGACATCCAATGTACCTACGTGAAAGGCACATGTGATTATTCAACCAAATAGTTTATGTTTTATTTTTTAATTTAGGAAATCTTTTTTTAAATGCAGTTATATGGGTGATGCGCTCGAACGATTCGTATACGGAATATTACCTATTAAACTATCATCAATATAAAATTCACAATATATATTTTTAATTCTAACATTCTGGTTTGTGTGTATTAATGTATGTAGTGACCCACAATAAAACTATATTATGCAATATAAGATTAATGATAATGTGTATTCATAATTGCATATGGTTGTAATGGTTACATAAAGTAGTAAAAGTAAACATTTTTTCTAAAAGTTGCATTTAATTCGTAAAATTATTTTGTGCTGCAGATAAATACGTGCAGATTTTGTTATCGAAGACAAAATGCCATAAATTTTGTTGAAAAGGCAGGTGACGTTAAACAGATGGGACGCGTGATTACACTAAACGTTTCACTTGAGTTTGTACCTTACTAGAATAACGTGAAAGTATTCAAAGCGAGGCACGTGAAATATTCATAAGGTGAGAGAGGATCGCGCAAGGCACTGAAGCGCACAGGAGGGCTCAGTGAGATAGATTCTGCAGATAAGAAGCCTATAGTTAGCGGTTACACAAAGAGCTTTACTGGCTCTGGCGCTCTTGTGATTTTTGAATATATGTTAGTTTATCGGCGTAAAAGCGATAGAGGGGATTTATTTGTGATTTTACACCATCCATAAAAAATTACATAGTGATAGATATAAATTGTACTTTCTTCCAGACAACTTTGTATGCAGCTAAAGGAATTAAAGGTAAAGAAGGAGAATAAGGTGTTATTTACATTGATGAGTTGTAATTATTTTAAAGGCAATGTTGCTAACAGGCGAGACCAAATCATTCAGTTTAAGTCAAATATGTCTTTTATTTGTCTCTTGTACGAACTTTTGCTTTCTCATCATTTCAAACAGTTCGCTGCACATTCTCAAGATACGGTACAACAATAAAGGATAAATAAATAAATAAAAATATACATAGCGAAATATATACTTTTTGTTATAAGAAAGTTATACACCATGTCATATTATATTGGCATGATTTTGATATACACGACTGATATCGTGATCGTGTGATAAAATAAATAAATAAATTTAAGCTTAAAAAAAAACTAGAAAAACAAGCTTCAATAGCAAACCGAATTAAAAATTGAAAATATTTTTTAAGTATAAAAAGTTTGTGTTACAGCAATACAAAGTCCAATAATCAATTAAGACTAATTAATATGGAATAAGATTACAATAAAAGTTAAGTTATTAACAAAATAATTCAGTTGTAATAAAAACATAATACATTTCAAGGTCAAGCTAATAAAAGCGTGTTAAAAACAAGTTCTACTCGCATTCAAATGTCAGCTTCAAACTCCTTGACTAATTAATTGGTTATAAAATGACGCGTGGCTTTATAATGCCTGTTATAAATAGATATATTTTCTGGTAACTGTAGTTGTTTAAGTGGTAGTGGTCTCGCCTGTGAAGGGTGCCAGTTCGATTCCTGGACGGGTCGCTTATGTGACGGTTAATATTTATTCAGTCCGGCTTTGATACTAATCTCTCGGTTGATAGTGTTTTAGTTATTTTGTTAATAAAAGATTGAAGTAAAGGTTAAAGAATAGTGAAGATTACATTGTATTAACTATATATCTGTAATAGTGGTCCCGATATTGCTCTTCAAAAAAGAAAATCCTTGTACACAATAGCAGCGCCACTTACTATCGAATCTAAATTATCCATGGTTTACGGAAACGCAAAAAAAATTTCGCAGCCGTTTAAAAGTTCAGTGACATACACGCGCACAATCATGTCATAGAAACACAGAAATAGAAGATACACGAAGATTGTCAAATAATTCATAACATATATATACTGTACTAAGATCTTGGCTGGTTTCAAGTGTCCATGCTAACTAATCATTAAAACTTGTACAGTATTTTCATTAAAATAATATAACATAAAACACTTTCGATATATCCCGTCATCTAATTCAATTTCAGGTTACAAAAAAAGTAAATCAATTATTTCGATGCTCTCTGTTTATGGCAATTTGTTTGAACGAACGGCAGGTATGAATACTTTGTGGAACGATTCGATACGATTGATCCAATATTTTGATTAGGTTTACTGTTGTTTGAGAGAACGCTGGCATAGGGGTTATTTCGTATTGCGATGATTCAAACGTCCAATACCTCGTTGATTTTCAATTATGCTGAATCGCAAAGCTTACATGGAATAAGTTCAAATTCAAAATCATTTAATCATTTAGGTATTTTGTAAATACACTTCTGCACGTAACTTTTGCTTCTACTACCGTTTCGAAAAGGTTTTTTAACATTGGGGAGAAGAAAGGTTGAAAGAAACTCCTCGATCGGCACATCTTTTGAAACAATATATGGCAATTAAAAAGTAAATTTCAATCTGCGACGAAGGGGTTTCGAAACTGTTATTTCCAGGTGTTCTTGTCTATGGGTACATATTTTTGTCTGTTTGTCTATGCGTTTGTTCACGCTAATCTCAGAAACGGCTTAACCGATTTCCTTAGTGTTCACTAATGTATTGTGTTAACCATCACTTAATATTTAAAGTTCTTTTCATTGCAACCCGTCCACAAATAAAAAGTTATAAAATTAATATATTTGTAATTCATAGAACGAGAAAAATCCAATTCTAAAACAGTACAGGTGCTAGTTCTTAGCGTAAGTCATAGTTTTTCTGGAACGAATCGAGGGTAGTCTGCTAGCCATTAATATATGCATTTGTAAGTCATTCATAATTGTTGAAAAGAAACTGTTGAGGTGGAATTTGGTAACATATTTTTAACCAGTTTCCCAATTAAATAATAAGGATTTTAATATTTAAGATATAAATAAATTTATATTTAAATATTATTTAAGATATATTTATTTAATGTACTAGAGTTTCCCGATGCAAAGGCGACGTCGCTTTGCTTCATATTATTACCTTGGAAGAGACAGAAGATTTATTGTGTACTTCGTAAGGATTTGTATGATTTACTAAGGTTTTCAAAAGGTGCTTTTCATGGAGAATAAAAAATATAATTTTTCTCTGTGTGCCTATTATAATCGGTCTTGAGGTCAAAAGTATATCATTAGAATTATCAAAGTGGGATAAAATACTTGCGACATCGAGATCGCAAATGCGGCTGACATATCACAAATTCGCTTCAGATATTTGATAACAATTTCCTAACCCATTATCTTATTTTTATCTTTGACAACGTTCCAATAAGCTTATTTCTAAGTACAGAACTAAATTATAACTTCTATGTCAAGTCAGAATGTGATTTTATTAACTTACCTTGATAAGGGTATTTTTGTTAGCTGCTATGAGATATATATTTTTTTTTATTTGAGACTTATGCAAAATTAATATGATACCCCAATAATAACATTAATATTATTATAAAAAATTCAATTATTATAAATATTATCATTGGGATGGGATTTTTTAAAACACATAATCCAACTGTAACAGTTTGACGACCCCATAGCCTAGTTGGTAGTGACCCTGCCTGCCGAGCGTGGGGTCCCCCCGGGTTTGATTCCCGGCCGGGGCAGATATTTATGTGACAGATAAATGTTTGTTCTCGGGTCATGGGTGTTTGCGATGTGATAATTGTGTATGTCCATGCCACCCGCAACACAGGGAACCCTAGTGCGGGGGTGTGAGTGGTAAACGTTTAAAAAAATTGTTCATCAGGAGTAGTTTAAAGTCAAATCTATATTGAATTTACATACCTACCACCTTTAACATAATATATATTTTTATGTCAACTTAGATATAACGTGACTATTGCAGTATTTTTCAGTAAACAAAGATGAGGTTCTATGATATTTTGACTACACAAATATACAGATAACCATACGCTAGGATACCTTCAATACATGGACCGCTTTTGTAACGACCTTATTTCCATTTACCGTTAAAAGGCCAGAGGTGTACGAAATGAGAAAAAGTATTTTGGGAGTAGCTACATTGTGCAGTCCCAGCCCAGTAATATGTGCTTGACCTATTAACATTCTCACATGCTGGCAGTCAAGAACAAAAGATAGCGACAATGGTTCTCGACCTCGTGGAGATACCCACACTATACCTGTATTAAAACGACACTTTGCTAAACTGCAATCAAACTCAAGAACGTAGAGCGTATACCGTATATAGCGTGATCGCCGTTTTCACTGAGATCGTCATTTTGGAAGTACCTTTACTGATTGTCGTCAAAATTGTTTTGTATGCTTCTAATTCCATGCAGTTCTTGAACATTTCAGATATCATTTAATTAGGGATGATGCATAAAATTGTACTTATTTAAGTATTGATGTCAATTTAAACCTGACATATAACCACTATTTTCAGACCTAGACGCAAAAATTGATTGTAATGTTAGTCAGACCATGGGTATATAGGATGTAAATACTTCAAATGGTTGATTTGGACTTTTGTACAATTAAGTTGTTTAAAATATAACTCTTAAGGGGTTAAAGATGAACAGGTATCTACATGAAAACCTTATAGTTAATTTGTTGTTACAGTTTGGATTAATATATCGCAATGTCTGGCTATATTGATACACAATAATGGTTCGTAGAACACGAATAAAAAAGAAAATTTGCACTGATTCTTATTGCAAAAAGTGGTATTTTTTTATTTTACTTTACTAACATGACACAGGTTTTTGTTTAAACAAAATTATTCGATTCATGCTTACTATTGTGGCTTAAAACAATCTAAAGGGAACTTATTGGTATAGTGTGAGGTAAACTAAAAAATATTTACAATAATTTTCTACGCAACTCTTGTTCACAGTTGCTATTTTACGTTTTATGTTCTTTCCGGTTCAAATTTACTCTGTTAAATGTGTCATTGAAACTAACATAAATTAATTGCCGAGCTAAAATTAAAAATAATAGTTGTTTTTCACGAATTTTCACTAAGTATATTTAACTAAAGACTTGTATTGTCGTTAATTTGTCATGAATCTGGCCACCCCGATTATGAGACCGAGCTTTATCTTACGCGACATTGAACGCAAAGTCTGTCTACTACATGCAGATCTTATCACATTATAATTAAAGGAAATGTTCGTTTTTAGGTCAATAAAGCGTCGGGAAATCTGGTATCGTGAATTTTTGTTTGAACAATGGTTTTCTCAAGATCGATACATCTATTAAATAACTAGCCGTTGTTCGTCTGCTGGGCGTAAATTTAAGATGTTTTGTTGTTAATTAATGTTAAAATTATCAGTTCAACATATCTGAACGTGGCGACACATTATTATTCATTCATATCCATTTGATTTGATAGATAATGGACAGATATGTATTAATTTTGAAAGAGACTTATTTGGATTTGACTCGGACATTAATATTGACACTAAACATACACATTATAGATGACTTACACTCGACAATATTTAACTCAAATGCATTAAACCTTGAACCAAATCACGAAAACCCATTATATATATTTTTCTCCCATTCTAACTTAATACCTAATCTAAAACTTGTATTCGTAATAGTCTTGCAGGCGTTTCTGTATTTTTCAAAGTTCACTTTTCTTTTCTTCTTATGTATTTTACATAGCCGATTATTTTTCAACGCTTGCTTACTATTTTCTTTACATTTTTTACACGGGCCATTCGCATTTATTCCATTCATAGAGAGCATACTTCAAAACGCTCTAATACCCAAGTGGGTTGCGCACTACTCGCGAAGTTGAACTGTTGAAATTTTCACATACACTCGGTCTATCGATGTTTTTCCCCTTGCGAAAAATGTGAAAGTAGGAACGTTGAAATGTGGCATCTTTAAAAAATGTGAAAGCTAGAATTTGAAACTGATAATAAATAGAAGGGAAACATGAAAATTTGAATTAGTCAAGGGCTATCACTTGCTTGCCAGAAATGTTCACTTTAATAACCCACGAGCCGCCTTAGGGCCTATTGACTCATGATCCGCCAGCAGCGTTCGATATGCTGTGCAAGAACTACCCGTGGTGTAATGTCAAAATTGGTTTAGACGCGAGAAATTGGTGGAGGGTTTTTTGAAGATTGAATAAAACCGTTTACTAAATAGGTAAAATAATTTTTTTGTATCACAACGTAGTCATTGCCCAATGAATGTTATTGCCAAATGGAATGGAACTTCATGTCGAATCAAGTCCGATTTGATATTAAACGGTGAAAGCTGAAGGCTATTGAAATGTCTAATCTATACTAATAATACAATTGACGTGGTCAAATCTGTTCATCCAATATTTTGAGAGAATATTTTACTTTTTCATCGATATTGAAGCCTAAATATTTTTTTTTGGAATCTTTGACCTTTTGTCTGTACACGTATACTAAAACCACTGAAGAGATTAAAATGTTTCTTAGCATATTTGAAACTTATAGGTATATACGATACTTGTCGTGCCGGGAAACGAATCTGCTCCCCTGGAATTTTCTAAAGCGACGCTAGAGCGGGTTACTAGCATCGTTTAAAATTGAACCGTCAAGACGCGGCAATTCGTTTCCCAACAAAATATATTCACCTTACAGGTAAGTAATTTGAATTATACTCAAAGTCACTGGGGAAATTCCATGATCAGTGGCATTGCAAGAATGTTATCTGCTTCATTTACAACACATTCCAGTCCCGTGGGTCCACGGTTACAGGTGACACACTGGATGTATGTGATTAATGATTTTCCTTTGGCCGTAGGTGAGGCATTTTAAGTCGAATAATACATGTGTTTTTTGTTTAAGCAGTCCATTAATTCTTATAAAGTGTAAACATACCTTTAATATCTTAAAGTGTAAACTGAACTTACTTTTAATATCCCTAGGTTTTCTTTTAATAACATCTGTATTTAAAACGTTACATGTAACATTGGTAAGAAGTTTACCTGAGTACCTTGGGTCTGCTTTGCTAGCAGCTAGGAAGGAGTAAGTTTTTAAAACTGTGCTTACTACTCAATATCGAATATCGATTGTAAATTTTATTTTCTATTCTGCACAAACATATTTTTTCCCGGGGTGAAAAGTACATGAGTTATATTATAAAATACAAATGTGAAAAAAAATCTTTTAAATTCTGAGTTATACAAAAATGTTTTGCCTTTAACGTAATAGAGCCCTATATAATAAAATTTCGGCCTGTTTTTGCTTTTATACATACAGACCGGCAAATTCATTGCACAGCAATGACATAGCCTATCAACTGCGCTACAGAATGTATAGTGATGCGATATTAATATAAATTAAGTAACTTAAGTGATTAATCAAGAAAGCAATCATTAAGCAGAAGGTAAAATAATTAAAGTGTGACATTAAGTCCTTCTATAACGTAGTTTCTTAATTAAGAATGGATTTTTTTAAATTGCAACCTTAAGGAGGTAAAAAGGGGATGTTCGTTTTTACAAAAAAGAAGTCAACATATGATATGATTAAAATTCTAATGACACACGATCTGTAAGTGAAATGAGGCAGATTGCTAGATCCAACTACTCCGCTGAAGGGCAGTCAGAGCTTAAGTTTTCACTAAACCGAAACGCAATGAAGCGATTGAAACCAATAAATCGATTTGTTGCGCTTTGAATTTTAGCGAGATCTCGACACGCTCGTCTGGAGGGCTCTCCAGTGTCAGCGATTACGGCTCGCTCCGCCACTTGACGATCGACGCAGAATCTACTATCATAGCGGTGTTTGTGTCTTGTGCTGAAACAGGGGGGGTGTAGGTTGGTGGACGTTAATCAATTGCTTGTCAGACTTCGACATAGGGGCAGTATGTAAAAATACAATGATTTATTGTATTTTTGTTGTATGCCTCACCAATTTTATGGTGATTCGAAGTTGAATTGGCGCAATTGAACCGGAAAAAAAAAATTAAGTCTCTCTTTTACCTAAAGACTCAATATATTTGGCATCGTTCACAGAATAGCGTGTTTGTATCGTATCATATTCCAAACCATCGATCGAGTAATGAAATTATTTACTGTATGAAAAAGGAATTAGTTTTTACTGCTACAAGCATCTAGCATTCAGCTTTAAGGTGTTGTAACAAAGTGTATTTATAATAGTTACTGGACAGGGTTTCCTAAACTGCGCTGGGCCAGCGTGATGTGGATACGCTCCAAAGTTACGAGATGAAAAATGTCTCCAATCTTTAATAACTTGAAGACAATTCTGGTTTGAGATTCAGGCTTTACGTATAATATTATAATTCTGCATAGGCATTTAAACTTTCTAAGTTGTAATACTGCAACTGTAATGTCCACGTCAGTTATCACTAGTCACCAGTCAGTTTAACATAAAGGGTCATTCGGGTTTATTGTTTTGTTTCGCTTGAGGGCAAATATGATTTCTAGGTAACTGTAGTCAGCCTTAATACGCAGAAGTATATGTCACTTCTGAGGAAATAGACCTCGATTGGAGTTCTTGATCTCCGCAATATTTAAATCAAAAAAAACGCATGTCTGTTTCGTTGTACACCTACAATATTAAATAAGTTGAATAATGAGAGCAACGAAACGAAGAAACACAATTATACCGCTCAGTGCAGCACCTCAGTACGCTCTCTCGCTCGGCGTAGGGTTCTCAATTACAATGACGCCATTTTTAGCCCCGAACGGAGTTGCGTTGTCCAAGTACCTTGTTATGTTACCGTGGCTCGAGTTCTATTTTTGTAGAAATTCCATTTGTAAATAACTTTTTTCACTTCACACCAACTTGCCCTTGCTTTTGGGGCATACTGCAGAACAATAGACAAGGCAAGGACGTTTACTCTCTTTTATTCTAAGGTTTTTAGGCCCTATAGTATTCACGTAAGGTGGTAGGGTTAGTTCCCAGCCTGGTTAATTAAAACCAAATTTCCATCTGAAATCAACCGTGAAATATTTAAACATGTTTTAGTTGCATGAGTATTCATATCTGAGTATCTCGATGTGTTACCAACACATCATTGACACCCTGAAAGAAGAGTATTGGCAATAGTTATTTACCATCCGTCTGCTTGTTTGCTGGCTGTAAATAAAAAAAATATACTCATTTAATTTAAAAGTGCCCATATAACACTTAGTTCATTATCGGTACGTGAGTGTACTCTCCAGTATATTCTTCGTAGAACCATCTTCAAGATGACGTTAAGGGCGACCGTATACCGCGCGCCGGGAAGAAACACCCAAACATTATTTTAAGCCTCGCGTGTTAAGAGTCTGACTCTTGAGCCGGAGTCACTACGTCGGAGATAAGATGGATAAAAACAAATGACTCAACATAAAGTTCGATTAAGCTTTGTATTGTATTCAGTGTGACCTAGTGCAACGTCGTTTTAGACTTACATATGTTTATATTATGAATGCACCTTTATTATTCAACTAGCAAACTGACCTCGTTTCGCTTCGGAAAAATTACTCTTAGAAGTAGCAGCTGCATTGTTTTAGGACTGTGTTTTTCTCGTTCTGTTAATTACAATATTTATTTTTATGCTGTATATTAGTGAAATATACGCAAGTAGTTATATTTTATTAAGTTATATATAAGTTTTCATTCACCCACTCACTGTAAATCTACCGGTATCTACTGGTATATACTTATAACACTTATATTCATTTATACTTAAGCGTAACTAGATTGTAACATGGTTCAGTGTTTCTGAAAACTTAACACGATTGGGAGTAACGAAACTTGCAACGATAATACTATACAATTATAATTTTATCTCCGATACCGGACGTAATGTTCTAGAGTTAATCAGTCATTACAATTACTTAATTAATATTTCTTAAATTTCATAGTCTTATTTAAATTATCTGAACATAAAAAAAAATATCTGCTTTCGATATGTAATTGAAATTCAAATAGATTATTTTAATTCCAAATAAGGTATTACAAATATTTCTCGCCACTCAAACTACGATGTTACTTCAGCAAATTCCTAGGATGACAGTTGCTAGAAGAGGTGTCGGCAAGTACTCCCCAGACGAATATTTTCGATTTACAGATAGACACCTTACTTACTTATGATTAAATATGAATCTTATGTTCAAACACTTTTGATGGAATTTAATTGTTTTTTATAAGATCTAGCAGCAGTAAAACATAATTTGAAAACAATACCATTGTGTAATTTTGCTGGGGTCAAACGTCGAGGAGGTTGTATTACCTTGTTACCTTATACATACACAAGGGAGCCGCATCACATGCACACATATCTGTGTTAGCCGAGAATCAAACACGAGCTACCATTATAAAAAAAACGGGGATCTTTTGACAAATCTTAATTTCAGGACTCTAATTTTTTATTCACAAACTCGTAACACGTAAGTCAGTTCTTCGGGATGAGAACACCGGGAACTGAATTATGCATACCTATTTTTATGAGCTTTCCGTAAGTACATTTCTCAAGTAAGGCGGCACAAGGTGTGTGGACTCGGTATTTCAATATAAAGCTCGAAACGAATAACCGGTCGAGTGGAAAGTATGCAAGACTTGGTGCTTTCTACGTACTCAACAAGGAATATAATCTTTGCAGGTAAACATTTACGGATATAAGTTTAACGCGAGGAAAATTTATTTCTAACCCTCTTCTCATTTCCTGGCCGACAACGCACCAGTGATACCTTTTCCTGCTGATGTCCACGGTGACCACTTACCATCAGGTGGCTCGTCTGCTTATTTGTCGGCTATTAACATAAAAAAAATTCTTCGTAACTGCGAAATTGCTAAAATATATTAGTTTTGGTATAAATTTCCACATAATATAAAATATATGTTGCAGACCACAATCAGCTATTTTATTATCTACTTATAATTTTAGTTAAATAAAAATTCTGATTTGGATTTTGACGGATTCGCATCCCACGCATTTGACAAGGTTATATGGGATATTCCAGAATTTTCCATTACATTTAGAAATTATCTTAAATATCTGTTATGTTAACCCCAAAATTAAAGTTAATTAACGACATATACATATATGACGTAGGATCACTAAAACCTATCTATTGTGACGAGTTTTCCGCCTAGCTCACAGCTTCTGCAGTAAGTAATCGCAACGCTGTTGTAGAAGATGTGGGTCTCGTGTTGGCAATCCCTGCCACCCTCATGTCACAGCACCCTCTAGCAACTCGTGTCAAACTAGATCTAGACTCCATCACTATTAAACAAGGGCGAACTAACTTGAGTAGACGCGCTGGCGCAATATTACAATAGCAGTGCTAAAGTATATTTATCTTAGGCTATCATCTAAGCAATTCTGTTGTGCAGTGATTTCTTTTAAGTGCTATCTAAGATGTGTACCGAACTAATAGTATTTCATCTATGTAGTTTGGTCGTTCTACGTGTCAGCGTCAGGTAACACTTATAGTATCTAGAAGTAGCAATGTTGCTTAAACCTATGAATAAATAAGTTATTGCTAAGAATGCAAGAGCGATGTGATTAGAATTCATAATTATTAACGATATTTGTTGAGCAGTAAGTATTTAAAGTACAGCGACTGCAAGGCCCTTGTCGGATCGGATGTGAGGCAAATGCGGTGGCTTGGACTGTGCTATCTCAGTGTGGTGTTGCCCGACCATTGTTCAAATTGCTGCGTAAAAAGGATACAAAGGATATTGCTGCGTACAAAGGATAGTGGTATAGATAATATATTCGTCAGGGAGGTTTGACTGTTATTTTTCTATGTGTGAATCCGTTGAGGTTACACATATACATAATCTAAAATTATATGAAAAGCATATGTAATGATTCAGTATGAATCGCTCGAAAATTGTGAGAAATGAAAATTTATTTAAAATGGGTTTCACGATAGATATAAATAGTGAATACGATACGAATAAATAGGTTATAAATAACAACACTTTTTTCTTACGCCTTTCTTCATCTTTATCTTTCTTACGCTATTGCGTAATATATTATTTGTAATATGCGATATATCTATTTACTAGAGCGTAATTTCAGTTTCAGTTTTTATTATAACAGTGAAAATTAAAGATAAATGTTAGATCTTTGTAAATAGCGTTAAAGCAAAGTCAATATACATTTGTAATGACCTAAATCCTTTGTAATAAAAATATGTATTATTTCCTTTTCTAATGTTATCAATATGTTGCGTGATTGATCGGTAAATCCTGTTAAAAGATATATTAATCAAATAGAAGGTAGGTACACATCCATTACGTTGCTAGAAGATATGCCTTGAAACGATGTTAATGTGTGTATTGTAATTTATTATATTAATTCATGTATGATATTTTTCTCTCCCTCTCTATGTGTATATTTATACATGGTTTAGGTTATGGAAATCATACATAGCGCGCTTACCATTTACCATTCAGCGCTCAACTAAGACTCATCTCCATTGCTCTCATTAATGACAGCGTTCGCGGAGACCCCCAGGCGTCTCATTTTTCGACATCGCGGATTGGTTTGTTTAGACTTGACCGAGTCGGTTCGTATTTTAAAAATTCTAATGTAATTTATAACTTAAAAATATTAATTTACGACCATAATGTATCCAAGCCTAACAATAATGTACGCGTATTAAGAGAGACTTATTTTTGTTTATTTATTGATTTATGTTCACCATAATTCACTTTTACCCGTTGATTACTGACATAAAAAACGAGTATTTATATATTAGAAAAGTTCGGTCACTGAAACTTTATCATTAGATTTTAAGACAACCTTCAAGAATAACTTTAGAGGCACTACATATTTGGTGCGCCAATAAAGAGGGTAAGCGGAACTGCTATTCATCTTCCATTATTCCAGAAGCGAGATTTTTTAATTTTGTATTATCAACGTCATTCGTCATCGCTTAGTAACCTGGAGCCTAATAATGTACACAAGGAAATACAGATCCTAACGTATACAATGAACAACATGAACGATACAGTAAACAGCCAAAGCTGGTAATTAAAAATTTTGTTACACCTATTTGTGGCAACCTTCACTTACGAGTTTAGGACACACCCGATCGTCTTTCTTATATTTGTAATCTATATTAATATTGTTAGGACATTGTGACTTTCGTGAATGTATATATGCGCATTTAAAACTGTTTTTGCCATTTGAAAGATACATACATTATTCTGGATGGAAATAGACTATGTATTGTGATGTAAAACTTTCGGTAAACTATATTATTTGAAAAAATCCTGCTCAAATTATAGATCTAAAGTTCTATGCTAAGGTACATTTTTAACGAGAGTTAATTTTATTAAAATCTTTTTTTCGTGTTCTTATTATTTCACTTATTAATAATACAGTAACTTATAATTCGTAATTTGAATACTCCTCTGTATTTTTGTTGTATGAAATCTTTATTCGTTTGATAATGATGAAGTCTGAATTATATGTATTTAAATACAGATATTTTTGCATTGACATAAACGAGTAAATTAAATGATGCAATAAAACCCGTTGCAAGGAAGAGGTCGTAATTACAATTTTTAGTGGGACCGAACATTATTTCGTCTCAACGACTTTTGATAAAGATTAGTCATTAAACTGAGCTCGTAACTTTTCAATCCCCTTTTATCGTTCACCGTACAAGCTTTACAATAGTCAACTCTATAGGCACGTTTATACGCACAAGCTCTAAAAGTAAGTATTAGGGATGTTATGGATATGAAATTTCGGATCTGGATATGGAGACGGATATATGAATAATATTGTACCGATTTCGGTTGTGGTTACGAATGTGAAATTATTTCGGATTATCCGATTGTTTTAGTTACTTTCGGTTACGGATTTTAGATGATTTTACTTGGAAAAACACAGCAGTAACAGTTTAACTTTATTTCTAGTTATTATGTAGTATTATAATCACAGAAAAAACAATAGCCTTAAAAATTAAGTAATAAAAACTATCTAAAATTGTAACGACGCGGCTAGTGTACCGACTCAGTCGGCGGTAATCTGACATAACGTATATTATTTAGACGCTGCCGCTATTCGAAATTATGCGAAACTCTTTTATCGGATTCGTTTACGGTTACGGATATATTTTATTTCGGCCATCCGATAGTTTCGGGTACGGTTCCGGAGCTCCATAACATCCCTGGTAAGTATGTACTTTCCTGTTATCTTACTAAGTACTGTTTTTCATGGAAATAAGCTGAGGTGCACCTGATGATAAACGGTTACAAAAGCCTAAGGACATACGTACATAGTAAACAAAGGCTTTACCAACTCGTTTAAGCACGTAAATATATGTGTATATAAGACGTTTAAACATATTTTTATATCATCGTGTATATATATAATGTTTGCGGGATCGTATCTTACAATAACAGGGATGGATTATGTTTGTTGATATTACAATTTACACACTGCTGGTTCCCCGCTTCCTTCTTGTTTATTGGAATCTTATTACAACATAGCTTTTGTAATTAAAATTGTTTTTGAATGATCACATAAAAATAAATTTACTGTGTTATGTTATAAAAATAAGTAATTTTATATTTGGAGAAACGAAAATTAATTATCATAGCCTCCAAAATTAAAACTAAGTAGAATAAAATAAAAATGTAATAAGAAAATTGCGGAAATTTATTTTTCCACAAAAGCATTAGGATCGGTGGACGACGTATGATCCAATTATAATTCGAGTGTCCCCAAGTCTTTGAGGCTTATGGACTCAGACCGGAGCATCTAAAATATAAAAACTTACGTAATACAAGATAAGTGTCTACTTAAATATGTATCTACTCATAATATCAAGTCATGTTGACGATATTTTTTAATTGTTAAGCACATAACTGTAATCGCAAGCAAAATCACTATATTTCTCTTCTTTCTTTACATATTTTTTACGTAGTAATGACGAAGACAAAAATTCGATAAGATCGTTGAAAAAAGTTCAGAAAAGGAATTTTCGTGAGTTTTCTTACTAAAACAGATAAAGCAACGCTGCTCTGGAAGATTAATTAATATTACCTGGGGTTATCAGTAACGGTCTAAAGTGAAACGGAAATGATATTTGCAGTAGCTATCTACCTATGATGTCCAGTAAACAAGTTGAGGTAATAGGTATCAGTGAAATTACACGGACGGGCGCTGTCGCCGCGCACCCCTAATATCCCGTCGAGACAATCAAGATGGCTGAACATCCGGCCGCCATGTTGCGATGCTGATGGCGGCTTTTGCGAAGCGTTGACATCGTTACGGGAAGCTTTCATTTGTAATGAAAATTGCGTTTATTAGATTTTTCAGCAATTCGTCAGTTTTATTAATAATTATTAAACATTAATGTTCAAAATTTAAGTTAAGTAAATAACCTTAATTTAGATTATTGTTATTTATAATAAATACCAATAAATAAAGAACATATGTTTTTTTTTTACATACGATTCAGTTATGATTGTGCTTATATCGAAATGCCCAGAAATTTAACTCGTACAATATATTGAATGGTAAAATTTTTTGTTTTGTTTTTTTTGCGACTTGAAGGATTAATAAAACAGTTGACGACCTATGTTTAACAGTCACCGTCGCTTATAGACATGTACAACCCGAGAGGAGTCGCTAATGCATCGCTGGCCCTGAAGGAAAGCATATTTTTATGCCTTTCTTAAAGAACTCTGTGTCGTAGCGCTCCAGGAACACCTCCGAAGGAAGCTAATTCTATTGTTTACACGTACGCGGTGGAAAAGGTCGCAAAAATCAGACATTTGACGATCGCCTCGGATCCAGAAGATGTGGGTGGAATTTCAATCTTCCGCGCGTAGTGTAGCTACGAAAAGTTAATGTTAGAATCAGTCTAAACAGGTCTTCGAACATCGGATCGTTTAAAGGATTCCTCTCCTCTTAGAAAAACTTATACGTATAAGAGTAGAAGTACACGATTTAAAATGGCTCAATCGGGTTATTTATTTCGAAACGAAATTTAAACGTGAGCGGCGGATTTATGTACACTATACATACAATGCTAGTACGTTTGGCAGTTTACAGGAATCATTAATTCACTGGCAACGTGTGCGAAGTATGAAGGATTCATAAAAACCGCACAGATTGGTGGGCCGAGTCCGGAAAGAACAATTCATTCGGCGAGGCTTACAGTCGCTTGAATTTAAATGCAAACTGTAGGTGCGTGGTTATTTTATTTTTGTACTTTTAAACGCAGATATCTAGTAATTTTTGCTGTTTCGTGAGAGCAGCGAGAATAGATATGAAACTAGAACAATAAGATGTTTCTCTTGGAAAATAATGATGAGCAGCTGGGGCAGGCCGCTCCTAAACAACTCTGAATATAGATTACTCGTTGTTATTTGAAACAGCAAAGAAATACATGGTTAATGTAATTTTTCCGATATGTATAAGCAACGTTTAGTCTTGTGTATCGAGCCAGAGTCCCGTGTTCTATTTCACACTGGGGTAGAAATTACTTTACATCGTATTTTGTCTTTGGTGTCGGATTTTTTGAAAAGAAATCATTTGTATTTAAAGCATTGCTATGCAAGGTATCACTTATCAAAATTTTAAGAGTTTTTAGAACGTCTTGAATATATAATATATTATTATCTTTGCTCTAGATACGCTATCCAACTATATATCATAATGTATAAGTATATAAAATGTTTACTATTTAGTATTCTTTGTCTTGTATAACACTGCACATTCTACTAACGTTCGTTATTTTCCCAAAGGTTATCTGGAATAAATCGGTAATCAAGGATAAGGTCCCCTTTTGTGTACAACTCATACATATAATATTCATACATGTTTTGGACGGTACTTATAGTGTACAATAAAGCGTAATAAATAAATATAAAAAATAAATAAATATAATATAAATAAAATACTCTATCACTCAATTACAATTGAAGAAAAAGATGGGATTTATTCGACCAAAAATGAAGCATTCTTGTGAAACTGTGATATGTCACAGTTTCACAAGAATGGTTCAGTATTGTTACGAAAAATCACCGCAATCAGATAGCAGTAATATTTTAGGTTCAGTACCACTCCCGTGGGTGGCGGGATGGATCCTATCTATTTTCGTCGCGAGAAACAAATTGCACTGCCTGTTGTCTCCCTGCGTCCTCCATACATCGACACTCAAACTGTTTACTCACAACTGCGGCTCTGTGTGTACAAGACGAAAACAATCGGATTCATGTCGATGAATTCAGTTTTTGTTAGGGAACGTGCTATAATGAAAGTTTTAATATTAAAAAGTAGTATTCTTTTTCCTCTTTGTTTCATTTTTGGCACACCGTTAACTGTGTTTCAAAGGTCTTCGATATTGGACGATTTACTTCGTCGTTCGTTCGAGTGTTACGAAGGACTGAAATAACTTGCCTGCGTTGGTTTGTGTTTGGTTTATTGTGTTGCCGTGCGTTTATGTCTGCTTATGATGTGGGTTTTTTCAAGGACAGAGACTTTAACCAAGTGAATGCGCTTGCTAACCTAGATCGCTGTTTAGTAAGTAACATAATTGGATAGTAAATATTGATATTTTCGTTTAATAAAATGCTTAATTAATAATTTCTTACATGGAAACACATAAACAACATAGGTTTTTTTTTCACCGATATAAGACCATTGCTTCTACACCAATTACGTATGCCATTGTCTCTTCTATAACTTAGGGGTTATTTGTACGAGTTAACTTTGGAGATTATCAGTTTTATTTAATTTGCGTAATCTTAAAAGTACACTAGATAATAATCAAA
>PDGT01000013.1:453757-488058 GCA_003671415.1 Megathymus violae | reverse complement strand
CTCCCAGGTTAGATCCTAGTTAGACTTCTGCAGACATCTCTAATTAGTAAAAATAACGTAACTGTTATACGTATTGGAAATGATCACTTGCTTCAATAAACGAAAACATCCTAAGGAAACGTCTACACCTGTGGGTTCTCCATTATGTTTTTAAAAGTACGTACAGTCTGACAATCCGCACTTAGCCATCGTGGCGGGCTGCGGCTGTAACACTTCTCCTTGTGAGGGGCGACCGAGGCGGCAGTGGGACAATTACGGCTGTAATTAATGATTACTCAATTATTTCCTCAGATTGAGAACATTTGTCAGTTCATTCAGTATCAACTGCACGGTTCTCGTCTCTTCTTATTACGAAGCGCTGAGAAAAACAATATCAAAGCGTTTTCCTTGGAAACAACTGCCCCTCCGATATTATAAAAGGAATTACAATTTCCGTATTCATTTTACGATGTTACTCTATTATTTTGGTTAGCTGTTTAATGCTGAAACAATACGGTACGAAGAATAATGACATCAGACGATAAGAAAACCTTATGATTTGGAATTAGGTATAACAAATTTTTATCTGTCTTCGTCTTAATAGTTACTACCGTACATGGATATTTGTAACACCGAAGGCAAAAGGAGGCTTTGATTTTTCACTATTTGTTTATTAGTTAGTGTTAAACAACGTATCGATAAATATAGCCTTTAGCTTCATGTAATTCATTAGGTAATTAAGAAAACTTCTACAGGACACGGGTGTCTTTACATAGAGTATGAAGTTGAAGCGGGTGACTCGTCGTCAGAGTGGTCGGCCATGGTGCAGATCTAAAATAATATTCGCTACACTACAATACAATTGTTCGTTTAATCGACATCTACTGAAGGATTAATTAAATTAATCAAGATTAGAAACGTAGTGAGTTCGATGACACGTAGTGTTTGTCCACACAACCGCTCGCAGATTGTGTAGATCGCAAAACCAACAAACGTCACCCTACCGAGTCCGACGAGGTAATGCTCAGGTAGTTTTTTTTTTGCGGTCAGATAAGTGGAAACAGGACTACTCATGTGATGCGATCCCCCTTAGGGAAGAGGGGCGCTAGCGGTGCTCCCTAAGAAGCATCCGCACGTGAAGTGGACACTGAAGGTGCCATCTAAGTGGGGCTTGCAACAATATCGTCTATACGATAAGTACTATTTCAATTGAATGAAGCTTCTGGCTCATGGATGGCTGCCAATAGGCACTCCAGGTCAAATGAGAGCTGATTGGGGGATCTGTGAGTGGTCTGTGAAGACGTTCCTCGGTCTTCTAACATTGTAACGGGACGGGGAAGGGGCGGTACAGTCCTCTGCTTCCTTTATCTAGAGATTGAAGTGCTCCTGTGAGGACTTAAAGAACGTCTCTGAGAAGCACTTGAGAAGCTGTTGGATAGTCGAGAGTTCTAAACCCCTGTTAGGTCAGCCCAGGTAGTTGGAATTGGCCGGCTTTATAAGGTTTAACGTGTGACGTCACAAAATGCAATAACAAGCCGTCCGGCTTTCAAACCACTAAACTGGCCAAACTGACAAACGTCACCACTGTCATCGACCACACTCAAGCGGCCAGGAGCTGCTTGACGTTTCCAATAGATGTCGCCATAATGTTGATGCTGCGACATATATACATATATTTATGTATGTATGTTGATTAATAAGAATATTATTTTAAACAGCGTTTTAGAGTAATATGATTTTGTAAATTTTATCTTAGTCTTTGTAACACCTACTCCGCATTTCTCTCCGTCACATCAGGTCGGCTGGTAGAGAATGCCGGTAGGCATTAAGTTCGCCCTTTGTATCCCTTAGTATAAGGGTGAATACATTAAACAATAAATAAATAAATAATACTCTCTTACGGCTTCTTCCGGTCCACCTTGCTAAATAGTGGGGTTAACTACATCAGGTGGCCGTTGTCCCCCTCGAATACTACGCCCGGGCAAGGAGGGTTCCCTCAAGTATCGTATCCCCTCACGTAGGCCGGCGCCCCCCAGTGGGGCTGCACGCCGTGTAGGAAGCCTCTCTTCTTCTTCTTCTCTTGCGCTTGTTAGTTAGTCCGAGCCGTTACGAAGCGCTGTGAGAGAATATTCA
The DNA here is from genome assembly GCA_003671415.1 of Megathymus violae. Lineage (NCBI taxonomy): Eukaryota > Metazoa > Arthropoda > Insecta > Lepidoptera > Hesperiidae > Megathymus > Megathymus violae. Next base: position 485,946 of record PDGT01000013.1, on the reverse strand, counting down.
TGATAGTAGTAGAGCAACCAATAGCGCGGATGGGCTTAGACTACGTCTGGTTTGCTTGATAGCCAGATTTGACGACCCCATAGCCCAGTAGGTAGTGACCCTGCCTGCTGAGCGAGGAGTCCCGGATTCGATAAATGTTTTTTCTCGGGTAATGGGTGTTTGTGATGTCATATCTGTGTATGTCCATGCCGCCCGCAACACAGGGAATCCTAGTGCGGGGGTGTGAGTGTGTAAACGTTTATTTATTTATTTGGACTAACTAATCCGCGGTGGGATTCAACTAAGGTGTTTATAAAAGTAAGGGAGGGTGGATTTGAATTAATTCCTAATAGACCTTAGGAAAGCTTTTAAGGCTTTAACGCTTTAGTGTAATGTGATAAATGTATTCTTTAAAAGTAAAAAAAAATCCTATGCTATTTGGGTAAATTGAAATAAATAATAAATGTGGAACTACGAGCTTATTTATAGTGAAATAAACGTTAATGTATATTAATGTATGTTTAAAACGCTAATTATTTTGATTTTTATAAAATTAAATTACAATTACACATGTTACTGTTTTCAAAATTTTGCAAACTGCATTGTAACTTAGTTATTAAATAAGTTAGGTCCACGTTGTGACAATAACTTAGAGAGTAACAATTTATAAGGTAAATAGGTAACGTAATGTTGTAGCACTGATTTTTTACAAAGTAACTATTCATACAAACATGGAAATTATTCTTCCTTTGTACTCACGAACCAAATGTTTCAGTCTTAAAATATCTGTCAAGTATCACAAAGGGAGGTTTCACGTTTGAGTTTGTTTGTTCGCTCAGTTTGTGTGTTGTTGATGTGCACCTACTTGATGTTAAGGGATGGTACGTGAGTGTAATGGTACAAACGAAAGTATTTTGATTACGCTTTTGTTGATGTCACGTTTTATTCAGGTGCTGTGTCTCTGATAAATGACGTAGCATATTACTCTTTGGGTCTGTTTGTCTGTCTCATTAAAAGATCCTGTTCACGCCGTATCTCTAAACTGCTGTCGTTGTTATTTATTAAAGAATCTCTTAACTGTTCCATATTTAACTTTAATAATACTCGTAAATAGTTAAGAAATCCAATCAAGGGCATATGTCTTATATAAACGATTAATGATTTTCGGGTTTCAGTTTGGAAGTAAATTCGATAAGTTCGTTAATCCAAAAACAAGTTGTAAAGAAGTTAGAATATGTAGAAATATAAAACCTATACGCAATTTCCACTGGGTCCTTGTATATTTATAGAATCTTAACTAGAATCTATTTGGGCTTGATTAGTTGTTCGTGACGTTACTTACTTTCGACATAACAATTTAATAAAGACAGGGAGGGAGGGAAATACTATTGGTGAATCTTCTCCCAAAGGACGTGTAACGTTCGTAGCAGCTTTTAGGTTGATTAGTTAAATGATCGAATTTATATTGCAGCTCAATTATATAGTTTCTACGATGTTTACCATATATTATATATGAGAGAACATAAAAATAACGTGACTCAAAATAAGCTGGTGTTTGCCATTCTGGGACAGGCGTTGGGTGACCTGCTAAAGTGTTGCTATGATTTCATGCTGATGCGTGTTGTACTCTTGTACTATCTTGTTGTTACTCTATATAGATCCCAAAAAAGTCAGTGTTATGCACCAATATGCTAGTGCAATGCATCAAAATGTAGTTTAAAAAATAAAAAAACAAATAAGACTTACAGTAGTTATACTAATGTGTTAATGTAAAAAAAATATATATCTGTTCCGCTTGTCTCAGAAATGGCTGTTAAGATTTGCATCAAATTTTATATATAGATTAGGTTTAGCTTCACCTAGATGTATTAGGGCGCGATATCTCATAAATTTTGTGGTACTTATATTATTGCCAAAGGATGATAAACGCAAGTTCTTCAAAATTTTGTAAGATGTATGATATGACATTATCAGACGTTCCAAAAAAACACCGCCGAGTGAAGCTCGGCCTGCCAGGGCCTGTATACTCGTATATCGTGCGACACGGGTATTAGTAAAACTAAAAATGTGGATAATCCCAGATAACTTAAGAAGTGGTCGCTAGCCAGTCAAGTAAACCACCTTACCATTCTACAGAACTGCGTACAGAAATCTGGCGCGAAAACTTTGTCCGTTGCTCGTGAAGTTTATTTGAACACAAAGATGGTTGGAGTCTTCTATTTAAATCGTATTCGGCAATTTCGCCGAGGGTGTGGCCGAATATTCCATCGATTAATACATTACTTTCCTTAGTGTAGAAGTCGCGTCACTAGCGTTTCCTTTGTTACTTCTATCTGCTAGCTAACTTATAGAAACTAGAGTAAGTTTGAAAGTTGCAGAGGATTTATCTTTGCGTCAGTTATTATAAGAACATTATATATATGTAACCTTAATGGGGTCAAATCTGTACATGGAATGTTTTGTGGAAATTCAATGTAATATCGATGTAGAGATCAAAACATATTTTTACAGACCGAAACAAGTATGAAACGTTTCACAGTCGACTTTACCTTGCCTAGGATTATAACCCATAAAATAAGCTTTTAAATGCCAAGTGTCATCTGAATTTTTTCAGTGGTCGTAGAATGATACATATACATATATTAACAGACAGGCAAATACAAAACAATATGTTTTGTATTCTATGTATTTCGATAACAAAGTCTACCTACTCTATAATACAGATTCAATCCTTTTACAGTTTTATATTCGACTAGCTGTGCCGGCGACTCCGTCCGCGTGGAATTTAACAAAAAAGTTTAGTAGAAATAAAAGTATTCTAAGTTACTCCTTATTACATCAGCTACCTGCCAGTGAAAGTCCCGTCAAAATCGGTCCAGCTGTTTCAGAGATTAGCCGGAACAATAAGACAGACAGACAAAAATTGTAAAAATTGTTATTTTGGTATATGTATGTACCGCATATACATTCATATACATGTAGTAAAAATGTAAAATGTGGTTATTTTAATATTACAAACAGACACTCCAATTTTATTTATTACTATAGATATAGATAAAATCGTCGTTATATCCGTAAAAGATTGTCGACTTATGAACGACTGAGGAATTGAGGTCATATTACCATAATTAATTTAAATTGTACTCGTACTTGTCGCGATATACCATCCTGAAGTTGTTGATAAATTCTATATTTTTGAAATAAAATAATATAAATTTAAATACATTGCTGAAGCGCGAAACGAGTGAGCTAGCTTCAATCCTATTTTTTACAACCGACGGCTAAAACTATTTAATCTTCAAGTGTTAGTGAGTTTCTTTAGTGTTCCTGAGATAGATTGTTTGCTGAGTGGAGAGCACATTTGCTGGTCCTCGACCGATGATAAATGACTGTCCATTGAGTAAGGTTGGAAGATATTTTAACCGACGACTCCGTTTGTACTTGATTCAGTTTTGTAGATAGTAACTGAGAATTGTCTTGATACTTGATAACATTATAACCCTCGTCTGTTCTACTGTCGAACTCGGCACATTATGATATAAGAGGTGAAAGCTTACCACGCTGATCCAGTGCGGATTTGGCAAACTTCGCGTACTTTCAAGAATCTCTTGGTTAATAGTCAACTATTAATGTTTTCGCGATATGTATATTGTCTTCGGAGCAAGGATCAATTTATTTTTAATTTTAATGCATTTTTTGATTCGAAGTTGTGCCTGATGTGCGCGAAGAAATGGTTAAATCACTATGCTATCATTCCTTATAATTTCCTATTGAATCATAGGGGATCCAAAAAACGGGCGAAAATTATCTTCTCACAAAACAAGTCGCTGACTGTTACATTCCCTTAAATGATAAATGACCGTCCATTATTAATAGCTGGAGAAATGCTAAGGAGTTAATTCGTCGGACTGTTTCAAAGTTTATTTCAAAATTCCAGAGGTAATTATTTTATTGGAATTTGTGAAGTTGTGTAATAGGTTTTCAAGAGATATTTTTATGGTTTAGTTGCTTTGCCTTTGTGGCCTTTGTTCAACAGGGAAAAATTATCACCATTTAGATGACAAATTCAGTTTATTAGTTGTTAACTATGTTATTAAAGATCAGTTGTGTATTTTGGTACATGGGGTATCACTACCATATCGGACGAAGACCTGAACGAAAGAACTTTCGTTGTATTGAGAAAATATCCGACAATGATGGCTGTCGGGGTTAATACTGTATATGTCATATATACGGAAGTGAAACATGGCCAGTAACTATAGGTCTCATAAGAAGGCTCAAGGTCGCCCAGCGGGCAATAGAGCGAGCAATGCTTGGTATTTCCTTACGTGATGGAAGCAAAAACGATGAGATCCGTTGGTGACCTAAAGTTACCAACATTACTCGAAGGATTGCCCGGCTAAAGTGGCAATGGGCAGGACACATAATTAGGAGAACCGATGGCCGTTGGGGCGGAAAGGTTCTCGAATGGCGACCACGCACCGGTTGACGCTCAGTGGGTAGACCCTCAACGACATGGACCGACGATCTGGTGAAGGTCGCGGGTAGTCACTGGCGGAGGGCAACGCAGCATCGATCGTCGTGGAGATCCTTGGGGGAGGCCTATGCCCCGTAGTGGGCGTTGTCCAGCTGAGATAATGATGATGTCATACAGCACGATCTCTATCAAAGCAGCGTTCGTGCTGATAGGATGTACTCCCTGTGATCTTCTAACGGCCGCAACACAGACGTTAATGTAGGGACGTGTGGCGTTCGGGATCCGAATTTAGGAAGTTGTAACCTCCTCAAGAAAAGTGAAAGAATAAAAGTTTCACACTCGACGAGCGGCGATTGTGAGATGGAAACAACGACAGATCCAGGCCAGGGCTGGCTGCTGGACTATCAAGGATGTTGGCTGGATTCAAGAGGATTGGTTGGATAGGCTGCATGAGCTGCTGAGCTCCCGAAATGATCTCCAGATATCTGTTTTCAGAAAGTAGTTATACCTTTAAATGATTACAATAGGGGCAATTATAGCTGCGCATAGGACACGGCACAATAGTCGTTTTTCGAGTGTCCAGAATGACCAAGTGGGCGTGTGACCTCGTCGTAGCAATGGGGTTGATTTGTCGCTTTCGACTATTATTAGATCGACGAATCGAAACCAGAAGTAGTGGGATGTCAATATCGCCTCGTTCGGAACAAGGGCACTTCAGTCCTATTCTCAACTTGAGAAGGGCTTCCACAAGGAACCGACATTCAATTGTCGCTGACCGAAATCCTTTGATGTTTTTGCCGATAAGTGATCAATTTTTCGGCCCTGCGATGAGGATTGTCTTATGTGAAAAAAACGAATCTTTAAAAGAATTGTCATATAGTGACTGAACTTTTCCACGACACAATCTGTTGGAAGCTTGATACATAAGTACAATACAAAAGTTTGATTACTACTTTTATTACTTTATTGGCTCTTTATAACATTTTCAAATAAAAACACATGTCGTTTTTTTTTCGAAACTGTTAAAAATTTGCACAGGAATAGACGGTAACATCGTTAATATTCAAAAAGTGGTCCTACGTTCATTGCTTAAGAAGATATCATTTCTAAGTAACCTTTGAGTAGAGGTATACTTTTGAGTATTATTCGAATGTTGAAAGTCTTAACGCCGCTCAAACAAAGACTTAACAATTGCTACCTAATGATAACAACCGAAACAGACAGCTTTATGTGTCGTCTGAAATTGGGAAGTGCTCACGAAATTCTGCCACTAACGGTCACCCATCAAACTCGAGACCTCGTCCACTGCTAGGAACCAGTTCGATACTTATAACCGACAAAAAAGCTGTTGCATTATAAAATCTTCCCTGGAAGCTTTGTTCTTCAAGAACTTAAGAGCCCTTTAATTAGCCAAATGATTGTCGCATTAATCCATTACTGTAGCAATCTGACAGTGAGCCTGTATTCTAAGCTACGTCGTCGTTAAATTCTTTTGTAAAATGATCTTTTATGTGAAGTAAGCTTAGAACGTGATGCACAGTTCATAATGGAATGTTACACTCAGGCGTGGCAGATTTATCTCTAAAATGACAGACGGCACAGATCACTGATTAAATTAACACATTACCATAAAAAAAATATGATGGAGCTGAGATGAATTGAAAATTCTTCTTATTTTAAACGTAATGGAAATTACATTTAATGTGATACAGGTACCAATAATATATTACATGTGTGGAATGTATTGACCCAATCCAGAACTTCAGAATTGGTGATGATATATTTAATTAAGGTCTAGGCACGAACAAAGACCGCTTTGATGTGTCAAGTCTAACTTTAGTGCAAAATTCGGGCAAACTTTCAAAGAGAGCAAAAGTTTGTTCCTCACATAGGTTATGTTTGCAGAACTGCCTTGTAGTTTGCACGCTTTTGAATTATTCAGTAAGTAAGTAATTCCATAACAACTGATAAAAATGCCATATTGTAAATTTAAAACTCACGTCAAAGGCATTCTTGTGCGGAAAGGTTATTACAAAGTTGATGATTACTTTCAGGATAAGACTGCTTGGACATGAGTTTAATATTAAGCCAGTTTAAGTGCGTTCTGTAACTGTGAGTAGGAAAATAACTCCCCTGGAGTTTCTTGCCGCTTCTTCTTCAGGAACCACTCGTGGTAGGGATTTGTTGAAGCGAGGGCGTAGTTTGACGTTCGAAAAGTGTTTGTAAAAACCAACTTCGAATAAAATATTATTTCATTTAATTCCATTCCGTTCCATTCCGTTTCATTCCATTCCATTATATTCTGTTTCATTTCATTTCAGTAATATGATTGTTCTCATATTACTACTAAGGCAATTAAGGCAGTGAATTGTGGCTGTACATAGATTTTCCTATAAAAATATAAATAAAATGACATGTATTTATTATGCATTTCTGATGTAAATGTCCTCAACTGGATATACATAAGAAATAGAACATATGCTATTACAAGCAAATTGGTCTTGAAATAAAGCTTGATGTTAAATATAGTTACTGTTGTTTATCGACTTCTTGGAGTTGTCATGCGATAATTTAATACGCTGCAAAATTAAATCAAATTCGAGCGCATTCATATGAATTTGCTGTTTGGTTATGATCATATAACCGACTTAAAATAATTATTAAATGCCTACGTACATTTAAAGTACACAAGTTATACCTAGAACGAGTAAACATGGACGAAAAATAGAATCTATTAAAACGAACGAGAAAGACCATTTCAATAATGAGGAAACTTACATCATATTTTTACATTGATTTATTTTGATACAGATTTTCTTTACATCACTAATGAGAACAAATTATATAGAATGAAAAAATATAAACCTATTACCCAACTGACTATCTGACGTGAACTTCGGAGCGATACATGGTGGAAGTTTTAAAAAAGTTTTGAAAATAATTCCATGCACTGCTTTCAGTCATTCTTCGGCCCTTTAGCCTAAAAAAATACAATTCCCGCTCCAGTCACCCCTACATACATCCTGTAAAACTAAGTAGGTGTATATTAAACACGGTTTAACTAGTTGTTGTTTCTGTGCAGTGCTCGGGGAGACCACGGAGTTCTCGAGTGTGGCTTCGCTAGCTGAACCCTCGCCTACTAAGCTTCCAAGTACGTCATTTTGCTACAGATAATAACTGCTTTAATAAGATCTCGGGCTGTTAATTTTTTGTATACATAATTGTATTGTAATCGACAAACCCGTTAAAAACAATATAACCGTTATACCTACAAAGAGCACGAAATTCTAAGCTTCCGTTAAACAACGCGAAAGTCCCTTTCAAGTGTTAATCTTTGACTCAACGATTAAGGAATATTGTTTTCAAAGTCGAAAAGATAAAGATTGTTTGGTCAGCTTCTATTTGAAACCTGTCAAAGTGAAAAAAGAAATAAAAGACACTCTTCATCTGTTGAACGTTAACTCATTTAAATTTCCTTATAATTTAATAAAATTTGGACCTCATTAGTTCTTTCTAGAAATAGTAATATTATAATTCCTGAAATATTTTAATAAATATCCCTGAATTTCTACTTTCATGGAAAAGCTGTATAGTAAATTGACACTCAAAATATGTACGCTTCAACTATTATAATCTATAAAGTTACGAGTTATGGAAAAGAGATCTTATTACAGCGTCAATTAAATGTTGTTATGTCGTCACAGCACTATTACTAATATCGATATCCGAGCACTGCTCCAATCAATACCCATATACCTGGTATCCTTTTTACGTAATATATGATGTTTATGTGATGTAGATTATATAATGTAGATAAACAAAAATAATTTTATTGTCGCTAGGTGCCGAAAATAATTAAAAGAAAAAAGTCTGTCGCTGCTTTTTCTGATTGCCCCACGATTTATAGGGGTATCGCCATTTTACAATGCTGATTCCTGTTATATCGACAAGCGAGATTTGATAGAAAATCGGTTATTTCTATTCAATTATGGAATATTGGATCATCGTTTCAAAATTAAATAAGATTCTGTTTTTTTTAATAAACAATTATATTACTTGTATTTATAATAACACAATAAATTCAATATATTGATGTAAACAAACCACTTTCGCGAGAGATATATAGTTTTATTATATAAATCTCACACAATGAAGTTCTTAATCGAGTGTGCGAAGCTGTAAATGGTGTGATGGTTCGCAAAAAAGTTTTAATGTACTCGCTAAAGGCGGATGAACGCGTCAAAGGACACATCTCTTGTCTTTCTGTCGGCGATGTTAGATGGGCGACACTGCTTTTTACAACGTTATTATTAAGTACTATGGCACTAGCGAATAGTCACTAAAATCAGAAGAAATAGTTTTCTCGTTGTATGGGCATTTCTTATGTCAATAGTTGTCAAAGGAGCCGACGGACCACCTGATATTTAGTGGTCACTGCTCCTCATATCTGCTTAAGACCGAAAGTTTTGAATTCACTATTGCGTTGCAGGCCAAAATGGATACAAAAGACCTGAAGTGGTTCTTCGACACTGCCATAGAAAGATAAGAAAGTTTTCTCGGTTGATTCTAGACAGAGGGCATTAGGTGAGGTTACAAAGTTTATACTATCTAGCAGGGATAGAAGATAGGAGCAGGGACAGTAATGAGATTATTTTTGTAAACAATTAGTTATAAAACTTATTAAATACTTTACGATTGCATTAATGTCCACGCCTTATTCATCTGCAGACTTTATAATACTAGTAGACCTACCTATTTAGCATAACAGTGTAATATTTATTGTGTTAATAAATTGGAGAATTTATTCGGTTATATATGTACCTCGCTTCTCTACGGCAGTGTGACAGGTAGTTCACGGGCTGCTATAAAGGCGATCCCCTAATACTATTTATTTATAACTCTCAAGACTTAGGCGGCTTTCCGAGCGGGGAAGTAAATAAAAGATTAACGTAACACAGCGTTCTCCACGGCTTCTCTCACGATATAGACGATCGTGCTGCTAGCTCACGATTTGTGGTCAACTATAAAATTTTGTTCGTGTTAAGTCTAATTATTTCGATATTATTATTCGGGTCAGCAGCGGTTTAAATTTACTGCAATTTTAGAATTAACGCAAAATTTTTAGTGGTACTAGCCGACATCGGTGCAGAGTATGAAGCAGATACCTTCGCCCAGCAGATTCAATTATCGTACTCGTATCAGCTCGTGTCAGCCGCTCAATAAATCAATCGGTCGATTAATCAATTTGGACATTTATTGCATCCTTGATCCATCGCATCGCTTATCCTAATTACAAGATTATTTTTAAAATTGAGGGAGCACTATGCTGTAAGTATTTTTGCGAAATTGTAATGTATAGTTGATTAAAGTTACGTGGATTTTTAAACAATGTGCATATTATAAGCGATGACGAAAGGCGAAAATTTATTACGTACTTACGTACGTACTGGCCGTATTGAGGCGACTTAGAATACGCCCCCCAATCCCATGCTGGCAGCAGTCCCGGATTTTCAATTTTTTTTAGGCGGGGCAAAAATTGAAAAATGCCGCCCCGCCCACTTATATTTATTTTTACCTTTATCATCTTTATAATTTCAGCTACTTGTACTATAATTTATTCTGTGGTCAAAGTTAAGTGAATGATGAGTTGTCCATTCGTCTGTAAAGTGTGAATTTGGTCGCCCTCTGAACTTACTGCCCGGGGCATGGGCCCCGGCTTGCCCCCCCCCCTAGATCCGGGGCTGGCTGGCAGAACAGGGTGTCGTAAGAGGCGACAGAAGTGGTAGGGCTTTGCGTAAGGGTTATATTATCAGTATTATTATTAAGTCATTAATATTATTACTGGTATTATTATCTTTTCATGAAGCCTGCCTGGCTAGCTACCACCCTACTGCTAGAGTCAGCCGCCAAACGACTCGTCGTGTTCCGGCTGGGAGCTTGAGAGCCAGTACTTTCTTTCTTACCTTCTTCTCGTTTCCTGGCCGACAACGCTTCAGTGATACCTTTAGTCTAGCTGATGTCCATGGCCGACGGTGACCACTCACCATCAGGTGCCTCGTCTGCTCGTTTGTCGGCTATTAACATAAAAAAAAACGTTCAAATTTTTCGAATATCGTCAATACTATCAATTCAAACTTTTTGTTACCTTAATAATTTACGTTCTAATGTCAGTACTTAGTAAATTATTCATCGTGATTACTAAATTGGGCAGCTCTCAAAACACACAATGTGTAAAATTCAGCAGAAGCTTCTTTACCGAATAAAACTTTTATGTAAATAGAAATTAAAAATTCACGAAATATCACGAAAACATCGCTTCGTGCATTGCTATTAGAAGTTAATGTCAGTTATTGGAATCCATATATGTATATTGATTCCAAATTTCTTGACTTAAAACCAATATGAAACAGCACGACTTGATGATATTGGAGCACGAAGAGGAAGTACACCCCAACGACTGTATATCACTCGCCGAATCAAAATATTCAGTCGTGAAATTACATAAACGTGAAAACAATATCTAATTATGAACGAACGGATTTACCGAAGCATCAGAGAGATTAAAAACAATGGCGTATTCGGTAAGGAATTTTGCGTAAAAGCGTTTCACGTGCCGCGACCGCTCGTTATCAGTTTTTCAGCAACATTTCAGCCCGAAAACAAAGGAGGGATTTGGGCTTGTTTGTGAAAAGATTTTTTGTCATTACGAATTTTGAAGGTTTCGCTCAGTTCTCCGAGTTTTTATTGTTTTTTTTTATTTTCTTCATCCCCACGACTAAATTCTATTATCTCTGACCTATGTACCTAGTAATTGATGTAATTGATTACGTTTTCTTTTACGAGCACACTGCGACATTAAGGTATTGTTTACGGTTTCGTAGATTCTATGAAAATACGCAACCTTTGTAGGATTATATATGTGTGATTGTGTGTTTCATGACAAGTACTTCGAAAATATTTGTTATGAGGCAAATAAATGCTCTTCGGAGATAATAGGTCTTTACCTATGAAATTGCCGTTCTGCTGTACTGGCCATTTCAAATCAAAATATTTTTTTTTTGGCTGATAATTCTAATTTCAAATTAATTTTATTTTTAAAACATGGAATTCTTTTTTCTAAAATCGTCATTTGTTTAATAGTTAGTGTTTTGTTTTCAACGCATTCGAACATTTTTCGTCATCATGAATACGTCAAAAATTCGAGTAATTATGGAGTATGACTACCGTCGTGGCAGCAAAGCGGCACAAGCGGCACGCAACATCAGCGACATTTTCGGAGCGAACACTACAAACGAACGCACCACCCGTTATTGGTTTGCCCGCTTTCGTTCTGGAAATTTTGACCTGAAAAATGAAGCCCGTGGTCGTCCGAAAACTTTGCTCGACAATGACGAATTAAAGGCGATTGTGGAAGCTGATGAAACTCAATCTACGGCTGAATTAGCAGCAGCTTTCGACATTAGCATCAAAACAATATTGGTCAATTTGCGTCAAATTGGCAAGGTAAAAAAGTTTTACAAATGGGTACCCCACGAACTTAATGATCGCCAGCGCGAAGTACGCGTCGAGACGTGCCTTGCACTGCTCAACAGGCGTACAAATGAAGGAATTTGAACCGCATTGTTACTTGTGACGAGAAATTGATCCTGTTCGACAATCGTAAGTGCTCAGCAAGTTTGTTGTACCCTGGTTCAGCACCCAAACAATGCCCTAAACGAAAACTTACCCCTAGAAAAGTGATAGTCATTGTTTGGTGGTCTAACGCGGGTGTATTTCACCACAGCTTCTTACCAAACGGGGCGAGTATTAGGTACTGCAGATGTGTATTGTGAAGAACTGAACACAATGATGGCGAAGCTCGCACGTTTCCAACCAGCTTTGGTCAATCGTTCGGCTCCACTGCTCCTGCACGACAACGCGCGACTTCATACTGCACAGCAGACGGTCTCTACGCTACAAGAGCTGGAGTTGGAAGTTCTCCGTCATCCGCCGTACTCACTAGACCTTGCGCCTACAGACTTCTACTTTTTCCAGAATTTGGATAACTTCTTGGCGGGAAAAAATTTCAATACCCGAGAGGCAGTACAAAATGCCTTTGAAGAATTTGTTGCCTTCCGTCCAGCTGATTTTTTCAAAAAGGACATCAATAAGCTACCAATGCGTTGGCAAAGATGCATTGATTGCACGCGTGATTACTTTGATTAATAGAAATAAAAAATATAAAAAAATACGCTTCATTTATTTCATGAAAAACGGCAATTTCATATGTAAAGACCTATTATAAAAGTCAATAAACGATAACTAAAGAACATAGAACATCTCTTACTAATGAAATATAGAAGACAAGGTTGTCGCTTATGGGGTACTTTGCAGGAAATATTAAATGAAATAAGTATTTAAATTCTTATACATATTATATACCCGATAGGTACCGTCTATATTGCGTTAGACACTGCGTATATGCTTATCCTCAACGCTCTTATGCTCTTTCGTCTTGCACACCCGCAACAACTGCCCTTTCTAGATGTCTCTTGAAACGGTCTGCCTGACATCATTTGTGATAACTACCGTTGTTTGTTCCACAGAGTGCGACCGCACATTCGTGAGCCGCGGGGGCGCAGACAACGGCACGTTCCACGCGCCGGAGCTGCTGAACCCGAGCAACCACAGCCGGCAGTGCCTCTACACGTTCCTGGCGGCTCCGGGGCAGCGCGTGCTCGTAGAGTTCCGGACCTTCGACCTGCGCGGCAAGCCCCCGGAGTGAGTCGAGTTCATTATCGGACAGCATTAACCAATGATCGTAGCGAAGCTTTGTTATTGGTCAAAGGAGACAAAAATGTACAAAGATTAATTAGTTTCCCTCGAGCTTTGCGCAGAAAAAGACAAAATTCTGAACGTCTTTCTCAGTCAATAAGAAATTACACAAAAATGGAGGTATATGCAAAGCTTCAGGAAACTATAGTTGCTCTAAAGAGATAATTTCGAATAAAATATGTAATTAATTTTAGTCAATGAATCGTTGCTGTGCTTTTAAAACCAAGCTGCATTTGCATATATGTGCGTAAATATATATTTTAGGGAATGGACACATAACATCAATATTCCACGAAGTTTTTTTTGCCCATGTCAAGGGAAATTCCGGACCTACTAAACCCCCTTTTATATGCCCATGGAATAAACTGCAATAGAGTCGGACATCCCTTTTGTTGTTAAAGCGCGAAAATGGAGTCTCGAGAATTTTGCCGCAGTAATAGAACACAATGTGCTCAAATTTCCGGGAAAAAATTCCCCTGATTACCTAATTATTATGTTAGGCATAAAATAGCGCACAACAGCTTTCTTATCGAACATCTTGTGGTTGTCATAGCGCAACACAGACTAACATTTGGCCTATTCAACATCATCTCGCAATACAGGAAGGCGTGCGCCAGTTCAGCACTCGACATTCCTTTTAGTACTATTTCTGCTCTGCTATTATGAGCCTAAAATAGACAAATTACAAATGTATATATCTTATCCCGACATGCGACAAATATTAAGTTAAAATAATTTGTAAATTTTAATTCGACGTGAAAAATTTAATCTGGCAAAAATGTATAAGGCTGCGATTACGTTTAAGAATTTCATTTTTAATTTAATTAAATATATTTGTTTATTTTCAGTGGAGCCGCAGTGGGGGAGTTGCCGTCGTAAGTGTGCCATTACTTTTAATCATGATAATTAAATAACAGGCTAAAATAATGTGTGAAACGAACGATTTTGGACCTTGGTGAAACGGGGTGGACTCCAATGCTCAGGAAAACCCTTAGCACCAGAATAAGATAGAGTGTAGGCAATAAAACTAGTAAAGAAACTTACTCGAAAGACGAAAACGACAATGTTCGAAATGACGGAAACGCTTGATTTCAGTTAGCAGTTGAAACACTTGTATATTAATTAACTTACATATAAAGTAAGATATAATAAAATGCATTATTGTTCTTTACTAAATTTTTAACTGATCAGACTCATCATAATATCATCCGGACAACAAACCATTCAGGATAAAATCGAGAATGGATTGGCCCATAACATGTTTTCCCTCTCGCTTAAAATAAGGATTGCTCTGTGGGTCAGAACCACAAGGGAAACTGGGCCAAACTATTCCAGTAAACGATTCGAGACTCCGCTGACTTATTCGGATTTCTGAAATATATATCCAGTGATTGTAAGAGCAATGAAAACGCCGGTAGAACAAACAACTTGATTTAATTAAGGTTTGTTGCCATTGAGTTGTCGTTGAAAGCATTAAGTTGTTCTCTTTTTTTTTTCTTGTACGAACACAATATTTACAGGTACCACGATGATATAAAGTTTGTATAAGGGTAGTCTTCACATTCTGATCAATATGTAAATATGTATTAAATGTCAATATGTATTAAACATTGACATCAGCTAACATAATTTGTTAAAACTATGCACGGTTGAAATTTATTTATTTAGATGCATAACAAATTGCTTACAACTAATGATTTAATCCAATTGTGAAGTAAATGATTCGGTTAGTTATAAGTCATAGTTGAACGCTATTCCCAATAATAACGAAACCGCTGTCATAGTATTTAGTACTCGTTCAGCTACTGTGTTGAATCTATTGTTGTGAGTGTAACTGCATGTTGTGATGATGGTAATTAATCGAAAGATTCTGCCGAAAAACGGTCACCGTCTGAGTGTGATGTTCGCCGCTAGTATCGTGAAAATTCGATTCCCGATTTCCGCACACGGCGCTGCACGACCAGACGGTGAAAGGGCGACAAAATTTTCTGATTGTGTCAGCGTCCGCATAGCAATTTAATAATAATAATAAATAAACGTTTACACACCCACACCCCCGTACTAGGATTCCCTGTGTTGCGGGTGGCGTGGACATATACATACAGATATGACATTACAAACACCCAAGACCCGAGAACAAACATTTAACCGTCACATAAATGTCTGCCCCGGCCGAGAATCGAACTCGGACCACTCGCTCGGCAGGCAGGGTCACTACCAACTAGGCTATGGTCATGGCTAGGTCAAAAGTTGCAAGTTGAAAGTGGCAAATTGAAGAAGTATAGAAGTAGATGTCAGATTTCTGCGTACTTCCAACTCTCCATACTTATTATAAATACATAATATTGGATAGATATTTCGTTGCTTTTCGTATATTTTCATATATGCATACCGCATCAAAGGCTTTGGCACTTTTTCTGCATATACGATGTAGTTAGATTCGTACGGAATCCAAATATTAAATGTTATTTTATATTGCTTCGCAGTAGGGAATATGAAATAGGTAACATGGAACACTTAATAATATTTTTTACTCAACTCACTCGGCGTGGTGGCGTGACGCGGCGTGAGAACGTTGTTAGCCATACTTAGATATTTAGGGGTATGTTCATGGAACAATAACTGTCGAAGACAATTCCGAAATGACTTTACGTCCCCTCAGATTCGCTTTATAGACAACCAGCTGTACTGTCATTGAAGTTTATCAGTATTTAATTTTAAACCATTGCGTGATTCCCATGTAAAATGTCTTGTAACTACCGATCATCGATCGAATACATAACTTACAATGTCAATTTCACGTCTTCGTCAAACATTAGGCAAGTTTAATGTTTCATTGCTGGTAATATCAAAAACAGCATTAGGCTCACACTGCTGCCTTGACTATTCCGGTTGTCACATCATTTATCATAGACTCAACATAATAATTGACTATTTTTGTTAACAAACCAAATTGATGATAGCACCAAACTTTGTACTAATTTCAACAATGCTCTTGAGACGATTTTCTCCAATATAATTATTTTAGTGACTATTTATAAGCGCGTGTAAACTATGTGAAGGGTGAAGGGAAAGAGCAAATTAGAAGGATTTATAACTACCCGCTATGCTGTCACATGCTGCCAACATTCTACTTGTCTTGACGGACTTAACTTTATAGTGCCAAAAATTGTTTCCCAGATGTATGCACGAGTACATGGACATATACTCCGAGGTGGCATCCCTAGAGGCCGGCGAGCTAGTCAACTCGGCGTTCGGCGGCCGCTACTGCGGACCCATCCCGCCCCGTCGCCGCGTGTCGCTCCACCGCGCGATCGCCCTCGCATTCTTCACCGACAATCCATACACCCCGCCAACGCTCTTCGCAGGCACCTACCACTTCATCAACGCATGTGAGTTTAGTTCTTCTTATATTTCAGTCAAAAGGGACGGGAATTTTACGATAGATCTCGTTTAATCAGTGTACCCATTGTAATCAATGCTAACCCATCACTTACATTAATTATGGTAACTTTTATTCATAGTGTATGAAATAGTGATATAACGGGTCGACGTAAATGTAAGTTCGTTCAGCAGTGGTGCAATTGTTTACGATATTTACAATATTAAGCTTAAAGATGAAACTCCCGAGAATTGTGGTTGAATGTTAATATGATTATCAATAATTATTTAGTTAACTTTAAATAGATTTTAAAATGTTAAAATATGGTTATTATAATTGATTCAATATAATTTGTCTGAGTTTTAACTACAATATTTAAATTGTTCTGAGATTCATAAGCCAAAAACCTGTATCGAAAACGATGTTAAACGAAGCCTCTGTTTCAGCACTTTATTGAAGTGAAACTTCTTTGGAATCGCTGTGATTTGAAATCGATGAAACCAAATGCGTCACGATAAAAAAACAATCACATAAATGTATAGGATTAAGCTGGCGGAAGAATTACACATTATACAAAAAAAAAAATACATTACTCAGTATTTTATATTCTCAATCTATTGTTAGTGTGATGTTTCGTAGCGTCCCTAATCTCGTCTACTAAGCATTGTATAGTGAGTATATCTATATTGTACTAAACTTGACCTGGTTTGAGCGTTCTACGTGCATATGTTTCTATGTGTCTTAATTCGTGTGTATGCGCCTGCGTATTACAAAGCTTTAGTGAAAAGCAAGCGAATTGTATTATTTATGTGTAATTTTAAATGTGTGAATATTTTAATCTCCCTAATAAATTAATTTTGCAAGTGTGCCGAAAAGAGAAAATGAAAAAAATATATAAATAAATAATAAATTTTACAATTATCCTAATGCTCCTGATAATCTATATTCATCTCAATCTCTCGGCGGCTACTTTTCTGAAGTATCTTGATGCATCATTCATTCATTCATGAAGTATGTGCATACACACTTATTTTTAAACTAGGGAACAGATTTCAGTGAAGTTTTTCTCTCCTAAGTCAATTCCTTCCGGAAGAACTATACAATATAAAATTATATAAAAAAGATGGCAGACACAAACATAGCATATTGCATAGCATATGTAGCATAGCGGAGGCGTAACAAATAGTTACAATATAATTAATCATTTACTATCCATAGTTCTTAAAGATTAAACAAGAGGTCAAGTTAAGTACCCACAATAGAAAAAATATAATTCATATTGATGGACCAATTAATACCTTTGTTAAATTTGACAGCGGAATTCGAGGTGGGAACGCCCGTGCCGAACACCCTATGCTCGTTCGTGATCAACGCCAGCAAGAACAAGACGGGGCTGCTGCTGTCCCCGACGTACCCCGGCATCTACCCCAAGAACGTCACGTGCAACTATCAGTTCGCCGGTCAGGAAGGCCAGCGAATTCGACTCGAATTTCGCGACTTCGATCTCTTCTTCGGCGGCCCCCAGTGAGTAGTAGTTACAATCTTTTTCATTTTTTTAAGTCAATAATATTATTACTGGTATTATACTATTTTCGCAAAGCCTGCCTGGCTAGCCACCACCCTCCCGCTTGAATCAGCCGCTAAACGACTCGTCGGGTTCCGGCTGGGGGCTTCAGAGCCAGTACTTTCTTCCTTACCTTCTTCTCATTTCCTGGCCGACAACGCATCGTTGATTATTACTATCCGGTCTTTTATTACTCGGTCTTTTATTACTATCCTGGAAAATGTACCCTGAAACGTTTGTCAACCGCTTCGGCTACAACGTTTGAAAGCCAAAAACATGATTCCCCCTCTGTCTTGACAGTCAACATAAGTCAACGTCATATTTAACGTTACGAATGTCGTTGGACTGCGATGACCGATCAATCAATAGGTCGACCAATCTGCTCGTTTGTCGGTTGTTGACATGAAACCGTGTTCCAGCTGCCCCTTCGACTGGGTCCGCGTGTACGACGGGCCGGACAACACGTCGGCCGTCATCGGGACGTACTGCGGGCAGCAGCGCAACCTAGTGTTATACTCCAGCGACGAGCGATTGCTCGTTACCTTCTACACGTTGCCACGCGCCGCCAACACGCAGAACCGGGGCTTCAAGGGTATATTCGAATTCTCAGAGAGTTTTGTTAAGTTAGGTGAGTGCTACTATATTTTATTTATATTCGCAAATAAGACTCTCCGATCGTTTTGAACCCGTTGCAGTCGGTATAGTACCAGTTTACAGGAATCATAATATGTTTATATATTTACATTACGTTACAGTACCTTGGATTTTATTTATTTTCTATGATTACTGTCAGTGACAGTGTGAACGTTAAATATCTACTATTTCACTCAAAATACTGAAATACTTGATATGTGCACAATCTGTTTTAAATATTACTGAAATTAACACATTAAAAAACTTTATTCTCTGTTATGCTGTAAAATACGCAATGTTAACCTCTCTTTCCAACAGTATTGTCAGTCTATTGCCACATGCATCTTTGGTTCGCTACGGTAATTTATAACTATACTGTGCAGTAACAAAAAATTCAAATTCTTTCAGATTTTATAAGTAAACAAGACGCCGAACACATCAGGGGCTCAGAGTGCGACCAGAAAATCCTTAGTAAAAAGGAATCTACAGGATTCGTGTTCAACCCAAATTATCCTTTCCCCTATATACAAAAAGTTGTTTGTAGGTAGGTACAATTTTAACACTAACACATTTTTTTATTTAAACAATTATCTCTTAAAGCCAATGATTGATCTATGTACTGACAGGTCATATATAAGTGAATAGTCTGTGCATTGAACCAGTGCACTAATAACTACCGTGCGAGACGGACATGGCGAGTGTGAGTCGTTTAACATAGCGATCGCCATAAACCCGCACAATAACTCATAACCCTACGTCACTTATTAACCTCACCCACAACTACATATTACTTAATGTACATTGTTAACTGGCGTTGTACTGTATAGTATCTTGTTATGGTTTCAGATATTTTATATACGGTATGCAAGACTCACAAAATTTGGAAAGAGTCCGGCTCGAGTTCCAAAATTTTTCTATACCAAAAGTTGAGAATCCCAAGTCGGAGTAAGTGTCACGTTTCACTCTTTACTTTGTTGAATAAGCTTAAGTGTTTCAGTATAAATTAAAAAATAAATGTTCACACGTATCGACATCGCAAGCACTCAAGTTCTAGAACAAACATTTCCCCGTAGTCCAGTGGCTGGCGACCCTCCTTGCAAAGCGAGCGGTCCCGAGTTTGATTCGTGGCCGGGGCAGACGTTTATGTGATAAATAAATGATTTTTCTCGGGTCATGGGTATTTGTGATATCATATTTATGTCCGTACATGCCACCCGCAACAGGGACTTGTTGTGCCGGTTGTGAGTGTGTGAACATTTATTTATTTGTCACATCTATCATATCTATCGTGGAATTGAACCC
Source organism: Megathymus violae (assembly GCA_003671415.1). Classification (NCBI taxonomy): domain Eukaryota; kingdom Metazoa; phylum Arthropoda; class Insecta; order Lepidoptera; family Hesperiidae; genus Megathymus; species Megathymus violae. The sequence continues at coordinate 465,795 of PDGT01000013.1, read as the reverse complement.
GGAAATACTCCACTAGTCGTCCACTGGGTAGCAGATTAACTTTTAAAATATTTGTCAATAATGTACACAGCCCTCGTTTGTAGCAAGGTATTACCGGCATATTTTTTTATCATGCATCAATCAGCCCGTACCCAGACAGAAGACCACGTTTTGGTTGGTAGTTGACGTTATCAGGATTTGATTTCTTTCTCTCTCTTACTTATGCATTCCTCATATCCTTCTCGCAGGGCAGCAAGCGCCTGTTCAGACGGGTACCTGAAGGTGTACCTGCGCGGGCAGGAGGCGACGGACTCGTACGACAAACACGACGCGGAGCTGTGCGGGGAGGACTCGGTCGGCCCTCCGCCCTTCCCCCCGCCGCTGTTGTCCGACGGGCCGCGTCTCGTCATGGTGTTCAGCTCCGGCGAGCGCCAAGGGCGCGGGTTCAAAGCCAAATACACTTTTGAGACTGGTGAGTGAGGCACGTGTTAATTACTAGCGAATTAACAGATGTAATATTCCAATAGAACTCCAAGCTCCAAGAGGGAGAATTACATCTGCATATTCATCAATTTTTAAGTGTCACCAGTGCGGTACCTGCTTCGAATTTAATAAAATCGCTTCGTAGCTCGGCTTGGTTTGTATCATTTTGAAATTACAAAGAAATTGAGCATACAGGATGTCTGATAAAACGGTCATCTTGTCAAGTACCATCATCGTCTTCAGCACTACTGAAAGTGGTGCAATATTGGATTCGTTAGCAAAGTGGGAACTGGTGAACGTTGTTCACGGGTCAAACCTGACGGTAAATGATCACCGCCGCCCGTGGACATTTGTTAAACAAAAGACATCATCAAAACTCCGTTCAAAAAGCGAGCTGGAGGCCCGCTTATTTTTGACTCATCACTACAATACGACAATGTGATCACTTGACAAGTTTACACCAGAGGAGTAAAAAAAGTCGGTAGATATTATAGTGTCAGGGAGGCTAAATACTTTAAGTAAGATTATACTCAGTACAAAAGAACTACGAGCTTTTCATCCTTTACATTAGAGGTTTGATTTGGAGCTAACGTCGTTTCCTCATTCGTTTACCAAAACGGTGTAGTGGCAGAGAGATTGGTTCGAATTACGGTCGATCACGTTGATCAATCGTGGATTAGAAGATTTCACACCGTAAGTAATGAAAGCGTTAAGTGAATCTCTCGGATATATGTAATTGATGCGAGGAAAATTGAATACATATGGTTTTCTTCGGCGAAGCAATTGATTTCAAAAATGCATATTATGTAGAAAATACGGTCAATAGACATAAGCCCCTTAGATGATGATCATACATGATCTTTGGTCGTGTAAATCGTTCGGTTTTAGAATACCGAGTGCCGGGCACGGCGGCGCCGGGCGGCGAGTGCGCGTTCACGTACCGCTCGGAGGCGAAGAAGCGCGGCGAGTTCAACTCCCCCCGCTACCCCTCCAACTACCCCTCGCACACCAACTGCACGTACACGCTGGACGCCACGCCCAACGAGCAGGTTACCGTCGTGTTCGACCACTTCAAGGTGAAGGCGGACGCGTGGAACGCCACAGCTGGCCTTTACAGGTTGGTGTCGATGAAAAGAAGTCCTAATTAGTTATTATTTGAATCAAAATCTGATCGATTTTTAATTTTTCTTATTTCAGTGAATGTAATGACATTCCATGTTAAAATCAATAATTTTGACAACAATAACAAATTTCAAAATTAAATTTTAACAATGTCATGTTATAATGTTTGTTCTCTCATTACGTCATCATATTATTTGCTCCAGCTACTGCACGTTACTTTCTCGACACATTTTATCGATAACAGTTTTTATTGATTTCTGAAACATCTCTTTCTTATTCGTCATTGAAGAAGGGTAGTAGCCAGTCACTTGAAAAGAAAATAGGTACTCTCATGTTGAAATTGGGTGGTATAGATCACAGGGATCTCCAAAATAAAGGACCTGGGGTCTGTGCCTACTTCAGCAGGAATCACGGCCGATGAGGCTAGTTTTAGCTCACAAGACCTCCTTATGTTAACATTTGATCAAGGGAGTCTCCGTGTCTAGATAAGCGTAAAATAACAAAGAGAGATTTTACTAGGAGAAAAAGTTTCCTTTTTCGATGCTCACCTACGTTATATAAGTAAAACTCATGTAAAACTCAGGGGTTTTGATTATGAGTCGGCTGTTAATTTCAATTGAATTTCATTAAATAGATATTGTTGTCGGTCCCCAGCGGAGCGACGTGCAGCGAGGACTGGGTTGAGGCCTGGTGGACGGGGCGGGACAGCTCGCGCGTGCCGCTGGGCCGTTGGTGCGGGCTGGCTACACCGGGCCCGCTGCAGTCTCCGCGTGGAGCCCTGGGGCTCCTCATCGCGCTCCACACCGACTACGAAAACGTCGCATCTGGCTTCAAGGCGCGATACATCTTCGAGGTTAGCGTTGACAGATGACGTTTGAATGACGCGTGCGCTCTTTGAAAACGTGCAGACATCCACAATATACTCATAGTTCCATTTAGAAGACGTCGATGATTGTTTTCGGATTATAATATTTTACAAACAAATCTTTTTTCAGTCACAAATTTCTCTTTGTAAATTGAGATCGGCAAAGAATTTAAAAGCTACTTAGTTGGGTCCTTGTTTCAATTGTACGTAATTTATTTTGTATTAGCAAACTGCTCTCGCTTCGCTTCGGAAAAACTCCGCTAAGAAATAGTACCTATTTTATTTTAAACTAATTTATAACTGTTTTATTTATGAACGAATTGCGATAAAATGAACGTCAAAGACATTAGTAAAAACAAGAACGTAATCGGTTAAGCCGTTTCTGAGAACAAACGCACAGACAAACAGAGAAAAATTCTAACAACTATTGTTTTGTGTTCTATTGCGTTAATAAAGGCCCCTAATCATATTTTTTTCTCATATACCGTTCTTGTACAGTACATAGCGATCAGTTAGAATTTAATTTTATGTATAGATTAATTATATTCTCAACTAGTTGTGCCCGCGGCTTCGTCCGCGTAGAATTTAACAAAAAAGTTATTTAGTCGTAGAAATAAAAGTAGCCTAAGTTACTCGTTATTACGTCAGCTACCTACCAGTGAAAGTCCCGTCAAAATCGGTCCAGCCGTTTCAGAGATTAGCCGGAACAAACAGACAGACAAAAATGTAAAAAAAATGTTATTTTGGTATATGTACCGTATATTCGTACCGTATACCGTACATTCATATGCATGTAGTAAAAAGTGGGTATTTTAATATTACAAACAGACACTCCAATTTTATTTATTAATATAGATAAATAACTAATATTTCATGGATAAATTGCTTGTAGTCTAACTTGTTTTAATTGGTGTTTGAATTAAAAAAAAAAAAACTTTGTCAAAAGCCGGCTAAGTCGATATTCGGCGACTGTGGCGGCAACATGTCGGGCGCGGAGTGGGGCGTGATCACGTCGCCGCGGTACCCGCTGCCGTACGAGGCGCCCGGGCGGAACTCCGCGTCGCGCGTCTGCAACTGGTTCGTGACCGCGCGCCCCGGCAAGCGGCTGCTGCTCAACTTCGAGCACTTCGCCGTCGAGGGACATCTCACCGGTACGTGCGTCGCCTGACCCCCAGACGTGCTAATATCACGGGAACGAATCGGGAGAAAAGCAATTGCTCTATAATAATATGCAACATAGGCAATTTTGAATACAAATATTTGAAGTTGGTTTTCAATTCGTAATTGATACCGCAGGTGCATATTGTGTGTCAATAAATTTATTATTTTAAGACAATACTTTTTTCTTTTTCGATATAGCTCACGAAATTAGGCACAAGTGATGTGTTGTTTTTTTAAATCTTAATTGCGTACTCACTAATTTTTGTAATTTATTATAATATTTATTTATTTATTATTTTGTAATATTATATGAGTTATGGTCACAACATTTAGGTGTCCAAATCCGCGACTTAAAAAATTTGCGAATAAAGCTTAACGAGACATCCGGTCAGATTTGCTGTCCACCAAAATACATTATTTGAAAAGTCAATTTTCGTAGCCGGGAACTGAAATCCTTGATTTAAAAAATTCAGCATCAGATTCCATATATTGCTAGCTTTTCGTTATAGTTTCAAATCGGGCCATTCACGCACACATGTAGACCCCGTATTGACGTTAACGTCGTGTGTGTGTGTGGCAGAGCGCGGCTGCCCGGCCGCGGTGCTCCGGCTGTGGTACGAGAGCCCCGGCCCGCCGCTCGAGCTGTGCGGGGAGAAGGCGCCCGGCGACCGCTGGCAGTACCTCTCCTCCTCCAACTCCATCCGCCTCTCGTGAGTACACCGACACGCCCAACGCGATATATACACACAAATTGCGCACACGGAGCGCTGATGTAGGTATCAGACAACAATAATTATGATTCATTCCACTCATTCGCGTCACGCCATTCGTCACGGAGTAGTGGAAAACTATGACCCTGATGTCGGGCCCCGGCTGCAGGTTCATAATCGCGGACAAGTCAGTCGGCGCGGCGGGGTGGCGAGCGGTGTGGACGGAGGTAACGACGGGCGCGGGGGGGGAGTGCGGCGCGCGCTGCGCCGGCGCCTGCTTGCCGCCCGCCGCCGCCTGCTCCGGCCTGCAGCACTGCGCCGGCGCGCCGCTCGCCCGCCCTCTGCACTGTTAGTATACACCACACACACACACACACACAAACAAGTATAAATGTACTTGTTGTATGCCTTACAAATAGTATACGAGTACACATCAAATCATAGGATAAGGGTGTAAATAAAGGTATTTTGGGACGAATTTAAATCAAAATTCAGTGTTGCTACACTGTATGAGTTTAGGTAATTATGATGACAGTTAAGTAGTCTTAACAATAAACTTGTTGGTTGGATCTTGTTTCTTGGATCTGTGCGAAGTATCGACATCTTTTGTTTACACAATTGTCAAATCATGGGTGTACGTTGGACTTTACAGTACGAAGTTATGTGTGATCTGAGCGCAAGTTATATAGTAGTAATGTGCCAGTATTCACATGGTCCAGTTTACCAGGATTTTAGTGCCTCGTACCTCTATATAATGTCCAAACAATGTTAAGCCACACTGAATTCTGTATAAGTAAACACTAAACATTCAAGTATGTTCCACGACATTTTTACTTGTATCCTTATCTATGAGATATAAGGAGAACACACGGCTCTGCGGCATTGGGCGGTTGAGTGCATAGACAGAAACACATATAATACATTCAATAACACGATTGACATTCCGTATCACGCCACGCTTACTCACACATCATCTGTGATACGTCACTAACCTATATTATTTATTAATAATAATTATTCATACAAATAGTGACAGCGCTACGCTTGCGCAGCTGTACACCGGCAGTACTAAGTAAAATGACATGAAAATACAAACACACGCAACGCAATATTGAGTACACTGCAATAGTAAATACCGCAGTCATAATTAACTTTATATCAGAATAAATTTTTTTATTTATTCTTGAACGCCACTCGGAAAGTTTTGCGAAACGTTTTTTTTTGTAGGAGATACTGGTCGTATATATATAATTTATTTTTAAAATACAGCTATTTGCTATACATACCAATTTTCCAATTTCGAATTTTCTTTCATATTTTTTTATGCGCTAAATTTTAATACGCGTATTTTGTGTCATTGGAAAATTTATTAAGGACAGCGATATTATGACGCGACCATTATTTAAGATTTCGAATGTCATAAAGATAGGGCGAAAAGTGGAGTACACAATAATAGCTTTTATGAATAAAGGTTCTTCCAAAGCAACCGTGTATCGCTTGTATAATGAATTTAAGCGCGGTCGACTAACTTTAAAAGGTGAAAAAAGATGTGGTGATCCGTGCTGAGAAGCAGCCTGCACAGAGTGGTACTCTGTGATGATGCTAAATCTTCAAAATATCAACATATTTCGTAAATAAACCCCCACTTACCGTTTTGGCGATTTCGAAGAGAACCAACTTCTATCGATGCCATCGAGAAACACAGTAACCATGATATTTCTTTAAATTTTAACTTAGTATCTGCTGCCAATTGCTTTACGATATCAAAGCTACAAGTGTTAACTTCTACGAACGAAAAGCGACAAACGCGGAGTCCAGGAGCTGCGGTCTCACCACGATAACGTACTCGGGAATTCAGGAACCCAGAACAGCGGTCTTTTGGACTACACAGCGGTTAATATTTGGCACCGTGTAATTATGTTGAACTGTAAAAAAACCTAACGAATGGCATACAACGAAATGAAATGAACTAGAAAACAGGATTCAATTATAGAACTTTATTTTTACTTTCGTAAAACTTTCTGAGCGCCCCACGTACTTACTACATGGGTACTACCACACATATTTAGAATATACATAAGACGCGATCCTTCTGAGATGACATGGCTTCCCAGTCATTAAACTCACTCACTTAACTTAAGACAAAAACCAACTTATTAATTACCACACAATCGCCACACTATCCACAACTACATCAAGCTTACACACACACACAGACACACACACATATACACACACACACAATCGCCCACATGTACACCTAAATTATATATCGTAAATAATAAGTTAATCATATTAATAATTAATAAGGACAGATTTATTACAATATAAGATTATAAAATACTAATAAAGTATAATATATGTTGAAGTAGTGAAGTTAAAGTATAACTATTCGAAAATTAAGTTACTATATGTAATTGTACAATATGAGGCTGTAGCTACAATAATATTGTGAAGAGAGGGATGAATAGAAAGCTGGATAACTCGATGATCATTTAAGTTTACCTTTAGAAGATAAATACCCACTGTCAATATGGTATTAAATAGTATAAAATATATTAAAATGTGTATGTTTAAGTAAGCAAAATTCTACATGTCCCAATGACTTCCAACGGTAGGTACGTCACAAATTGAAATATATCCGATCTTCTCACTCATTGGCTACTTCGAAAGAAATATCTTTCAGAGTCCGATTTTTCAAAATTCTGCCGATAGTTTAGCAACCACTTCTGTTCCGTTATTCGCACTTCGCATCTCCACGTAAACGATATTGTATATTACACAGCATTTTGTGGCATTGACATAATCGAGTTTGAAAACTTTAAAAATAATGTTTAAAATGTAGCTTGTCGAAGGAGTAAGCGGTAATGTTACAAAATCTATACACACAACTCGATGAAGCCACGAAGTTTGGTCTATAATAATATTGCTGTGAAGCTTAAATATGACATTAAGTTTTCAGATTGCCGAAATGTTGCAGTGTTACTGCAATTAATTGATTGTATTCATTCACATATTGCCGCTGACTCCTGCTTCCATCTTCTATATTGTAAGATATTGTATCTTAACACTGTAGTAGTCTGTTAAACTATGATCCTTAAATACCATGAATAATGTTATATTCACTGTACTTTAAACTTCTCAGTAATGACGGTTCAATGCAATCTTTGTCTCAGAGGATATTCGAACAATGTATCAATATGTTGCTAGGAGTTTAGATGAATTTAAAGAAAATACGTTAATGATTGTTGGTGAAATATCATAATATATTGACGATGTTGCAAGATTCTGGCCGTTTTTATTTACGAATAGTGCCCCATTTAAATTAAATGTTTAAACTTTATCATTATGAAATCATTCTACATCCATTTAATGCTCCACTTAAACAATTTTCTAAAATTGTGTCTATCCTTTTCTTAAATACTGTGATGACTCAGGAGAGTTGGAATATAAAATGCTAAATTTTTGTGCAATTTTCCGATTAGTGCTGTTTAAGATAGTGTACTTTGAAATAGGACCAAATTCCAATGGGACGAAGCTTGCATTGAGTCATCGCACTATACGGCCGGGGCTGCGCGTCGCCCGCTCGAGTACTTTATCAATTTTAAGTCACTACTTCTTAATCTTGCCGCTTTGCTATTTCTTCTGCTAACTTTGTGACTGCTGATTCTTCTCGTACGAATCCATACAAACTGTAAATTGGCCTTAATGACTTTTGCTATTATGTATTCCAGCTCATAATCTTTTTGCTTATTTCCAAATTTCAACAGAAAAGAAGTATTGACATAAGTTGAACGAGTATTTCTTTACTTCTTTCCATTACCGTTATTTTAATGCAATTTTGAAACATTTTTAAATTTGCATTAAATCGAGGAATTTTGTTTGTTTTTTTTTTCTCGATTTTCACAAAAAAGTATAAACCTACATTAAAATCGATTACCCCATAAATTCAAGTTTTACAATAACTTTTGCATCTACGGCGAAACCAACATGGATCAATAACTTTATATTCGCAGTAAGACAACGGGAAGCGATACAAATGTTGTTTCTCATACTTAAATGTTACCCTAATTAATTTCATTATAGTTCCTAAAATCATATCGGTAAGTGACTAGCTATTTCTCGCAATGCTCTCATTGAGAAAAAAATCTAAAGAAATGCTATTCACTGACGATATTTGACGTCGGTAGCAATAAAAACCTACTTAATCTCAGAATTGCAAAATTTCAATGATCTCAATCGATTTGAATATAATTCATACACTGATTGATAGCTTCTATGTCAACTACTTAATTTGTACTGAAGAGCTTAAATCACAGAAATAAAACAATTATAGAACGCGATGAAAAATAAACTCATTTATATTTAAAACGCTTACGTTGTACTTATCGTTGAGACGGCAGCACACAGTTTGCATCACAGTGCACAACGAGGAAGTAAAGCAAAAGAAAAGCAGAGCAAAGATGAAAAGCATACAACATTCGTGTCGCATCTCGTTACCTAAAGCGTCGGTCCAGTTGGTTTCGTGCGGGTAGTTTGAGCGTTGGCGACGCGCCCGGGCTGACGCGGCGGTGTGCGCAGGCGGTGCGGCGGCGGGGGGGGCCGCGCCGCGCGTCGCGCTTCTCGCCCTCTCGCTTGTGCTCGCCGCCCCGCACTGACCGGGCGTTGCACACGTGAGTCTACTTACCCTCCCCAACTCCGACCGGCATGACCATCTTCTTCCGCTTCTCATTCGCCCATCATTCAACACACCGTTTCATCATTGAAACTTGAAATAACATTGGCCCGTTATGCTTCTACACGCCGCTCGCTGACCGGTCCACATGTGAGTAGTCTTCGATGGCACTTAGCCTCGGTTATTCGCATCGTTTTGCAGTTGAATCGTGGTTTAAATTGTGACCCCTTGAGTTCGCTGCTCTCACCGATCGGACGCTGTGCATGTGAGTGTTCTTACCCACTCTTCAACTCCCGTGTGACTGTCCTCTTTCGCTTCTCATTCACGATTCATCGCCACGCTGTGTTAAATCTTATGTTACATTGTGACCTGCGTTTGTGTTCGCAACTCGCTGACTGAGAGATCCACATCTGCTTTGTCGTCCACACCTTCCCAAGCTTTCATGAATCAAGCGTTATCGCTTAGCTCTTGAATCGAATCATAAATCACGGGATTCATTTAATAGTTAACAATCAACGAAATAGACTATACTGAAACACGTTATATAACTTATTGTGGTACAAGTGTTACACTCAGAATATCTAGTCCATACTAAGATTAACACACATACATTCATATTTCTGCTTTTGACAAGTCTATTCTAAGTCAAAATTACGAGAGACTAAGTTTAATAACTGCTAAATCATCTGGAATGAAAAAACTAATTATTGTCAATGTTAGCGGGTCAATTAATAATTGGCATCAATTATGATACGTTTTGCGCTAATCTGTAATGTATGTGCGCTTCAATTGATTTTTATTATTTCATGCAAGTTTTACATACTTTTACGGTAACTTGCAACCAAGAAACGTATCAAACGTGTGCAATGGTCGTCATCGCTTTTTCATGTGTCATGTTGCGCTTCAGATTACTAAACAAACGTCTAAATGTTGCATGCCATAAAATAAAACTACAAATTAAAAGTAATAAATTAAAACACACGTAAAGCAGGATTTGTATTATTAATTTGATGATTTTGAATACATTTGTGTAATGTTGCGGAAACTGGTTAAAACAATCACATTAAGCGTACGTATTGTAAGTAATTAATTAAATCTTGGCGTTTCAAAATCGTCATTTAATAATTTGTCCTGAAAGCAAAACCTTTCAAAAATTATGATTGTCGAAATACTTTCGTTGGAGTCTTAGTTGCTTTCTTTTTAACATGTGTATTGTACGATGATGAGTTTAAAATGGATTCATTTAGTACATTGCAATCGATCAGAAGAACTAGACTGCCTGTGAATGTCATTTTCAACCTTACTGATTATCCAAATAATAAAAGCATCCGTTTCATAGAATATTGTTAACTTGACTTGTGGGTTAAATGTTAGCAAAAGTACAAAAACACGATGTTTGTGAAGGAACCTGTACTGTAAATCCATGAAATTAGTGCACAGATTCATAAATTTTGAAAGATACTAACGCCAGTTGAATAGTGGACTTCTCTGTTTCAGTAATAACGGGTGACTTAATTAGTTATTTTCGTATCTGGCAAACTTGAATTAAATTGAAAAACATGTTTATATTGAGGTTTGTTTATCAATTTGATGTAGACCAAATCATAGCCCTCGGAACGGTACCTACTCCGTCAGCTTTCCGTGACAGGCTATTAATGGTTCATGTAGCTGGCGCGCATCAGAATATTTGAGTCCATTGCTTACCTTTTCCCGTAACACCCAGTTTGACTATCAAATACCATCTAATACGATATGATATAAATCCTCATGTTCCATGCTGGAATTGATATAAAGGATTTTTTTTGTTTATTCATTATATGTGGAATAACCGGAATAGGCTTTTATTTTGATCATTCTGTTTAATAAAAAGTAATCTATGAAAGCACCAACAAGGCTGAGAATCATCATTTTCTAGAGCAGTCTAGTTCTAACCACTTTTGACTAAATCTTTGTGGTAATTTAGCAGCTCGCGGTAAATTCCCTCATTACTAATATAATGTTAAAAAAAAAAGGTAAATATATTTGTTACCAAAATTTTAATTAAGAAATGATCAAATTACAACAACGTAGATAATTAAGAAAACTGTCACTTGATGTATGTATAGGCCTGGAGACAGAAACTCAAAGTACGGTATGTCGGTACTCTACAGTTGCAACTTGACGTAATATGATTTTACATACGATGTTGTAATATTCGCACTTTACGCTAAAAATTATACGAGTTTTTATATGTACATACGTACGTACCTAAATGAAGGGAGTTTGCCGCTTCATATACATATATTATGAGAACGTGAGTGAGTACTTGTCGTGTGACGTGTGGTAGTGTTCGAGATGAATATGTCAATTTAGTTCTCCGGCGTAACAAAGAACCTGTAAACGACAGGACGAATATTCTATTTTAAAAGGATTGCGAGGGTTCACATTCTGTAGCTTTTTATATGTAAGGCACTTGATAAAGTGCTGATCAATGTCTAATAAACTGGTTTCCTTTAGAGCGTGACTATCACTTTAGTTAAATAGGATAAGAAACTAAACTGTAAATAACTTTCTAGTAGATTGCTACAATATTGTTAGTATTCTACTTCTTAGAGATATGTCTTGACACCGTTTACGAAAAGCAAATTGACGTAGTGCGTACGGTGCTGGGCGTGATGATTCTTTACTGCTGACATAGGAGAAGGGCAAAAACGCGCGGTCCATTTGATCGTACCTAACTTGTTGCTACTTATGTCGTCTGTAGCCATTGCTAAACAGTATAGCAGTCTAATTTGAGGTCGTTTACAGCGTTCTTATTCCTGAAAACTAAGTTGGACCGCACACATAAGGTTTAGCGGGCACTATCACTTTGTCATGCTGCAAAATTGTTTACAACGAGCGATCTTTTGCGATTTTGTCGCACGACGAGAAGTAGCAATGCGCGCCTAACCTTATCCTGGTGCTGACAAAACTAGCCGGTTCAAGGTTTGACGAGTTCGTGGAAAAGTCCTACTAGGTGGCGCGTGTGCACTGTGCAGGCTCCGGGGAGGCAGCCGACGGCGGC
>PDGT01000013.1:422105-437405 GCA_003671415.1 Megathymus violae | reverse complement strand
GCACCCTCAGCGGTCCACACCAAGCCCACCGCACTCAACCCAACAACTCTAAACTCTTTAATTCATTCGATTGACACTTTACCTGTTAATTTACCAAACTCTTCCAGTATCTCCTCTTTGCCTTTAGACTTGGGAATGTTGCCGACGAAAAGTCGCAGATTCGGTACGCTAATCTTAATTCTCAGAGTCTTCCCTGGTTTTATTTCGTGATTATCGAGCTGTGGGAAAAATAACAAGGGAAAAATTTTGAAAAGGTGTAATTTTGGAATCGGTCCGAGTCGGGCGAGCGGTCGTCGTCGTCGGGTCGTCCGGAGCCGATGTCAGCGTGATGTCGGTTAGAGCCAATCGAGATGAGTTAACTTTACTTTGGATGATAAGCCGAAAGTGTTTACGGAGCAAAGAGGAGAGCCTGAGATATATTCGATTCTCAGTTGGAGAACTTTTTTGAAGCCAATTAAGAGTTAACCCTGTAAGTGGACCGTTTGATGAAGTGAAAATAAAAAGAAGCGAATACAAGTGTGATGGTAACAAAAAAAAAATGAAAGCAACTTAAAATTGAACGAGGTGCAAAAGTAAGAACGGGATGATATCTCAGGACAAGCGAGGCTAGATCAGTTTCAAGGTGTTATATTTGCACATTTACACAAATCAGTGATTATAAATATAAATATTAGGGACCCCAGTGCATCAGGGCGCGCGTTCTGATTTAAAAAATGATATTTGTATACAAACGTTAAGTTTTAACTGTCGAGATGTACATTAAAAAGCAATGGCGCACTAATGCAAAGGGGATGACCGTCGGTGGAATATTAATATCATGCTTTTAAATGACAAAGCTTAAATTTAAATCTCCCAAACGTGACTGTGAATATAAATTCGACAGGCAAATCATTGGGACTTGCAAAAGTACCAGTGGATGATATGCAAGAGAGTAATTTTGCAAGTGACGCCACAGTTTGAGGACTTCGATGAGGCTCAAATCATCATGCTCATAAGATTCTAGAATGTTTCGAACTGAAATCTAAAATAACAAAATAATTCCGCTCGAAGATAATGAATCGTGATGATTCCGCCCGAAAGGAAAACAATGTACAAGAGGCGAAATGCCCAAACTGTTAGCAGCTAACGTGCTGTGATTCTGAATCTTTCAAGGGATTATACTTATAACAGTCGGCGAGTCACCTGGAAAGTAGACGTCAAATTAGAATTTTGTATCAAATTTATTATGGCACCAATCACACAACTAGATGTATAATGTTCAATTTTACACGAACGGACACAATTTGGTGAAACCAATCGACGGTACAACGGTAGAGGTATGTATGTATGTTCGTTCGCATATACACTGTGCTGGAAATGTTGCGTTCGTAGATGTGCTCGACAACATCCATCGTGTGCGCAAAGACTGGTGGCGACCGTCGACTCTTCTCCCTTGTTCACCGGCACGGCAACGACTTACGAGCAGTTATTGAAGGATAGACAAGTAGGTGCAACTACAACGAAGCCGAAGTATTCGAACGTGAACTCAGCAGCACGGACGTAAAAGTATGAAAAAGCGGGAATCGTAACTTCGTTTCGAGTGATTCAGCGATAACATAACCAGCGGGAACAGTAAAAACTGCCCTAGTGCCTTTCCCCGTACGGTTTACATGTCGTGTCACAAGTCAAACTTTTAACAGACTATTAAATTAACGTGTCTGTTTATACGATAGTCGGCATCAATCTTTGCCACATTCCTTTAGCAACACTATCACATCGTATACTGTTGCTAAAATTGTTTGAGAGGGTGGTAAGATTTAGTGACCTTGTTAATATATGTACGTTTATAATTGCTCCAAACTCTTCCGTTAACACTGAACCTAGTGTTTAGAAGGTGACTTAACACACGACTGCACAAATATTTACCACCCTCCAAACAAACAACAACACCCATTTCTAATCCAATGCGCGAACTTATTTCTAAACATTTAACGCGGTCGTCACCGTCAATTTTGGACAAATCTTTACAATGACTAAATACAGACCATGAACGCTCAAACTACACTGCGCTTAGCGAAATGATTCAGCGCTTCGGCAATTTTCGGGGGCACTCGTAAACGCAAAGCGGTAACCAAATTCATTACGTTGACCAAAAAATAAACAAGAAAAAAGTGGAGAGAAAAAAGGTCACAACATCGACTATGTATTACAGGGCACATTTAGAAAGAAGTTCGGACAGAGGCAGCACTTTAAGAAGAGACGGGAACGGGACGGGATTCGTCGTTACCTCTTGCACGGCGCGCTGAGTCGCGTCGCGCGTAGTGAACGTGACGAAAGCGTATCCCCTGTTGGTGCCAGTCATGGGGTCCATCATAAGGCGTAGGTCCCAGATGGTCCCGCATCTTTCGAAGAGGGGGATCAGCTCATCCTCGTACATATCCTTGGGGATCTTGCCGCAGAACACCTCGCAGCCGGCGCCGGGCGTGCCCCCCTCCCAGCCCGGCGGCGGACCCCCATATTTGCGTTGGCCTGCAACGTTCATGTTCACGTGTTAAACATTTTACAACAAACACTGTAAAAACTTAGAGCCGTTAGAGACATAACACAGATAAAGGTGTTTGTTATCTGTGTACCTACTCACTCTGTTACGTGTCATAGACATCACACTGTATTACTTAAAAACATTTCTTTTGTAAAAACGGATGCTGTCCTGCTTCGATTCAAATTGCATTTGTCACGAATTGCATGGGTCAAACATATAAAATAAAAATATCGTGAGTACCCACGGTTTACATACAATATGTATGTATATTCGCGTTGCTAGACGCATCACCCTCACATTTTTAACAAATTTAAATTAAACAGTAAAAGTGTCAAGGCAGGATTCCTTTACTGCATGGTGTAAAGTTACATTGTATCACGTTTTGAAGGTAATATAAACTAATTAAGGGACTATCTGTATTAGAGAGATACACATTAATAACATATGAAAGGATTATGTATTAAGAACCGTAGACAATCACATACCGTTTGCAGTGAATTCATATAGGAATGAAATAATCATTATATGGACCGTTTATTTTGAAAGTGGTGTAAGTTTCGAGAAAACTAGAGGTTAGCATAATATCTGTTAATTAAAAAATTTAGGCATATTATATGAAGTCTGACAATGTTTCTATTGTTTTATAAATATTTAATTTGATTATATACATTTGTTTTAGGCGAATTAGACTACAATAATACATATTTATGTGCTGTAAATGGACTTACACCACTTTCAAAATTAGACAACTGTAAAAATCGTTTAATTTAAATATAAAAAAAATCAAAAATCACTTAAAATATACTTCATTTTAATCCAATTTTGTTAACAAATACTCATGACAAGACATAAAATTTAATTTTAGACACTAAATACTATGTCAGAATTACAAGATACTGATAGTATTTACTTATGCTCTGCATGTGGCAGTGTTTCGAAATATGTATGATGCACCGGAGATATATAAGGTAGTAACTGCTTCATGTCTTTATATTTTCCGTAAGTAACAGGCCTGGCATTTTGGTACAAAGGCGTTAGGGCGATTTTTTCAAACTTTAGCGGTCTTCCAGGACGTGTAGGTAATAAATTAATACTTTTAGACTCTTCGTCCTTCATCGATGTTTTATATAAAATAGTATATGGTTTTACTTTAGAGAAACTTCAACCAATGTATTTGCAACCAATTGACCTGTTCGCCATTAGTGTTTTTTTTATCTGTTACTTAATCACATTTTGAAGATTTTTTGCTGAAACGAAATTCTCTCGTTTCATTTTATGTAAAATGAATTTGTCATGTTTTCTACGTTGTTTTATTACATCATAACAATCTTGCGGTGTGTACAGAAAATTCTTTTTTCGCAATGCCATTTCTATGATGCCAAAATCTGCATCGTAAGATAGAACAAATGAAAAACAACAGACTACTCATCGGCAATCATGTGTTAAGCCACCTACCTCTGTCAATTGGATTTACACCACTTTCATAATCGATGATTATGCAATTTCATTGACCGACCCATTTTAAATTGTATTAAACATGGGAATTTTTTAAGAAATTAAACACGGACTAGTTATACATAAAAAAAAAATTACATTAAATTAAGCATCAATTACGTGATATCTCATTTCTTTTAAATGCACTTACACCACTTTCAAGATAAACGGTCCATATATTGTTACAAACATATGTGTATTTTCATTTTTGTCTCGTCTAATCAGAACAATTATCATCAATCAATTAATAATCTGTAATAGATTCGTATTGGAAAAAATATATAGTCGAATCTAGCAACGTTAAATGAAGTTAGTCACTTGCGTTGTCACCGATGGCAGCCCATGCTCTGAATTAGCAGTTCTATGTCTATGTCAGCATCCTTTCAACAACCTCCGCCACGGGCTTCGAGTCAAACCTAATAACGTTTTGACTTTTTTTTATTTTGATTACCGTCCAGTGATCAGAAATTCATTGTTCCAGGTAATTTTTGGGTCTAAAAGACTTCCACCATCCCGACGGCACTGTGATGATAGGGTTATTTTTAACTTTGAACTGCCCTCCTTGAGTCAACCGCTTTTGCGTGATTTATTCAGTGTCTACTTCATTCTTATATTGATTGATTGTATGATCAATTACAATAACACGGTCCATCTCCATATTTATTGGCTAATAACATTAAAAATATTGCTCACCTGTAGTAACATCTAACGTATAGCCGGTCCGCGCGAGGATCTGTTTGATCTTGTCCTCGTCGGGCCCCTTGACCGGGACAGCGGCGGCCAGCGCGGGCGCTCCCTGCGTGCCCGCCCGGCTTTTCTGCCTGCAAACACCAGATCAACATGGTACATTGGGTGAAGTCTGGAGTTAACTTGGTACTTACAAGTCGATACATATCTCTGACCAGACCCAAATAGACATCAATGATAATATAATAAAATAAATAAAGAATATCAAAGTCACATCAGCTAATACTCATAACAATTGCACGAAGCTTCTTGGAATTTCATGGACAGATAATGTCATCCATTAATTATAATCATCACCAATTTTATGGTATCTAAGGGCATAATAATATATCTTAGTGTCTATCAATACATTGCAGTTGACACAAAATAAGTAGACTACAACAGGAAGCACTTAAATTAAGACGACTGAGAAATTGTTAATCAAGGAAAGTCTATGTCCACTCGCGAACTATTAAAGACTGACGAAACATCCGCCATACGGGATGGCAATTATTCGTAACCCTATGATGAATTGTTCGGATGCTGGATGTGTTTCAATGTACACCGGTATTATCCGTGGATTTTGAAACGTTTAGTTTGCATATCGCAAACATAATAGCATGCATACCGATCACCCTTACTTAAAAAGTACTGTTAACTCAATGCTGCAATGATATGGGCAGGGGATTTTTTTAATTATAAGATAATTGTCTTAATAATGGTTGATGATAAATACACATCATCGACATAGGGGACTACCATTTATCCTAATATTTTAAATACTAACAACCATGCCCTCAATCGAGGACTGCATGACAAACTATGGTGTAATACAACTCTTTTGTCAACTTCCGAATACAATCAAAACCATTATCTAGTTCGACAAAAACATTAGTTGCAACTCTCTGATTGAATTTTCAGAGTATGTACCTACCAAACGCGAATCACATTAAATGCGTCCGACATATATGATATACTATACGCGAAATTACAAGTTCCTATATGTGACCCGTTTCGAACACATATCAAATATTCAGTTGTCTAAACATTTTCAAAAAATAAAAATCCGTGGTAGGTAATAGAATATAATGAGGTCCTGTTCTTTTTGAAATACACTTTGTATACTGTGGGCACAACGTTGTGTGGAGTTCACGCAAAAACAACGCCGTACACTCCATTTTAATATTACCAATAACAACACACAGTAAATCTACAAGGAAGTACCGCGCCATTTAGAAGAACAAAGAGTTACATTACAAGGGAGGTAACGTACTGCATAATGATAAGATCCTCAGAACGGTGCGTCACACACAGGATAATAACCACTCGCTATCTAATCCGAGTTGCAGCGTCAAGTTGTCGACAAACATTTAAACACCTTGCACGGGATCTAAAGAAACTCCCGACTTCTTTTAAAAAATTCATAGCGCAACCTTCTTTCTGACGTGTGCTTGACCGTTATATACACGTTTCTCAGCAATCTCGGCTCTTGTAGTGGCGCAGAAATGTCACCCTTTGACGATAGCAGAGACAAGCTCTCGAGAGATAAGTCGACCTACATTTCTGAGATGCTCCAAGGGCCGGGTCTAGATAAGATGATTTTCTGCGGAGAAAAACGCGTGGGAAGGGGTGGTCTTTAAGTTCTTATGCTTTATCGGGGAGATTACCGTCGTGCTAGATGGCACCACTGCACATATGTATCATCATCGCTTGCGCCTGCCGCAGTCCGCAACGCGGACATTAAGTATCAAATCAATTTTTCAAGATGACCCAGATATGCAACGGGTGTTTTGGCCATCATCCAATATTTTGATTGGGTTGCCGGGTATAAAAAAAAAACAAGTGCACTATACTCACCTATAGGTCTTCATGACTCCACATAAATAAGCACTTTTATTAGATACATGCTCGAGATTTGAATCTAAAAATTGTCCAAGAACACTTAAAGCACCGTCGGATGGAAATTCTTTTAAGGCATCTAGCGCACGCTCATCCAGTTCTGCGTGCGCTAGCTTTCCAGTCTTGTAAATATCATCGAGCTTGGTAGCTACCTGGAATTTAAAAATAGTTTAATTAATTTGAGTGAATATTTTAATGTAACTTAGCGATATTTCTATGAAATAACTTGATGCAGTGCAGCTAATTAAAAATGACCTGCACCAATACGCTTACAACATTCCATAATTTGTAATTTTACTTCATACATTGTCTTTGCGCAGGAATATAAATTGTTCGTCGGAGACACTAAAGATCGTAGCTATAGAACATAAACGAATAAAGAGCATTACTTAAGGTCTAAAAATAACTAAGTACATCTGATACATTCTGTTTAAACTGTTGCACCTTCCGACAAGACAAGAATAACTGCCTTTGTAATAAAAATAATAAATATACCTCATGTTCGCACTCATCGTATAA
Organism: Megathymus violae; assembly: GCA_003671415.1. Classification (NCBI taxonomy): domain Eukaryota; kingdom Metazoa; phylum Arthropoda; class Insecta; order Lepidoptera; family Hesperiidae; genus Megathymus; species Megathymus violae. The sequence goes on along the minus strand of PDGT01000013.1, from coordinate 430,246 downwards.
CAGATTAAAAAAGGTCACCAGACTGTTGGACCAGTTACCGCGAGTTGTCGCGGACCCTGAGCTTAATGTACCATCTGCCAAATTGCGCACGCCATTTTTTAACGTACACAATGAGACGGGCGGCGAGTACAACATTGAAAATCGCGTGAACGCGCAGAGTTCGAGCGGCAACTCGACGAGTTACCTACCTTGTGAGCCACCGATCCTTAGCAATAACGTCGCGAATTGAAACACCAGAGTAATGAAATCGAAAACTACACGAAACAATTGGGTTTTTACAACTGTGCCAAAGAAATCGAATGATACCTTGCGGGCGGGTGTCCGCGATCGCAAAGTGGAGTCGCAAGCGGAACAGAACAGACTTCGTGTATGACTTATGCAAAGGGTTCCCTGTACTTTGTAAGCATGCAGTGAACTTCGTAAAGTCGTAATAAATACATTGCACTGATGTTTCTCGTGAGTTCTTTCATTAAACAAACAGAACATCCTCGATCGCTTTATGTTGAGTTTTTGGATACCAATAGCATTTCTGCTATAAATCAAATTATTAATCTTTCATTGATTCAGAGGGGTGGACGATAAAGCAAACTTGCTACCTGATGATAAGTGGTCACTATCGCCTATGGACATACCAGACTAGTCGACAATGCAACATTGACCGTAAAGGAAAAACTCATTTTACACTTGAAGAATCCTATGTCCAAGATACCTAAGAAGTGTGTTTCGTCGCCTTTTATGCATCACGTTGCTTATTATTTGTGGCGTATAATAGATTATAATATTAGTGGTGTCGTACAAGTCACATAATATGTGCAAAATTAATAATATTTATTATTCTGCTTGAAATGTATTTCTCAAATTGTCAATTCATAGTAGTGTAACTGAAAAAATTAATTAATTGGCAGACTCCACATCAATATTCCAAGTGTCAAATGGCGCGTCCTTTCAACGTGACATACGCATTCAACCCCTTCATACTGTGTACGTTCGTTCCGACAGACTGTTTAGATGCGGGAGTGGTCCAAGACTATTCAAACACATCTCAAAGGATAGCTAGCTGCATTGTTAGCTCCAAGATTCATACCAACATTGTCAGCACGTTAGCACCGACGCAAAACTACCTCAAACTCCGCTTGCATAAGGCTCAAAACTATAAAGATGCTCATTTTCCGCGCATATCTGATAGGACAAGAGTGCCTTTATGGTACAACGAAAGTCCTAGATGCTTATTTGTTCCTAGAGTCATCTTGCAAGCCCTAACTGACTAATAATGCAGAGCCATTAATTGCTTATTATAATAAGCACAAGGAAAATTGGGAATGCTTAAGTTTCCTCCTATTTCGTATCAAGTCAATCTCAATCACAATGAATAAATCAATATTAGTATTAATGTGATAGCAATAGTTTATGTTATGTGACAACGCTATGCGTTATGCCTCATTCACTTGATTTTTTGAAGATATATACTTGGATTTTACAAATTAATTATGACTTGCTTACATAGATTATATTTTTTTTAATATTTCATCGATTTTTCATTTTGTATTTTTATGTATTTATTACTTATGTTGTATAAAAGTATTTTATGTTTCATAGCGTTTAATAAACGCAAAATAATATGACAATTATTTGTCCTCAGATGCCGAGTTCGGCGTACTGTGTGTTTTTTAGGGATTCTCTTATTACAACAGACTTATTAATTAAATCGAAAAAAAAAATCTTTCGTAAAAATTTCTAATCACTTCATTTAGAACGGAAATTCCGTCCAATCTAAGAACATAGCGTATACTTTTGTCCTCCCTCAAATTTTTCCTTTTTTCTTCGAATTTTGGCTATGCGGATTTATCGGGAGCGGGTCTATCGCAACTTTTAGCCTTGAAGCGTCATGCTTCAATCTTTACTTCTGTATTCGGACGCCGAAGATGCAAACGACACTCATAGTTAGGGTATTCCGTGTCAGTTCTCACGACTAACAATATCTTTGTCTATGTTGGATACAGAGGTCCATATTCTCCGTAGACAATTAACGCCTGATGCCTTTGCAGTCCACGTTTATAGACTTAACTTTGCTGTTAACTCCCAGTTATACGTTCTTATCTACACAACTTTGATTTAAATAGTTACTATCGTTGTTATGTTATTAGAAGACGCATCTATTTGTAATCTCTTCAGTGAGATATAAATTGATGAAATGTTTGAATATCTGAATTGTGCGTTCTTTAATTTCTTGCAAGTTTGTTCGTTCGTTATTGCGTCACATTTGTTAAATTTTATGTTCAAACTTCTATGACTTATTTATCGTTGAAATATCACAAAGATACGTGCGTATCAAGACGTCTCACCCACCAGATTCCAAATTGTACATTTATTATTTGAAAATCACAAGTTACTATTAAAATGAGCGTGTACAAGAAAAAGGTTATTAATTTGAACATTTATAATGCTCTATGACACGAACATTTTTGTAATAAATAAATTTTAGTGAAGACTAAACGAGGGGTGACTTATAAAATTTGAATTTTAAACTCATTTTAAATAATAACTTATTCCTGACTGACTTAAAAATATGCTTACAACTCGATTGTTTCCACTGGGAGATTCCTATAAAATAAGGCGTAGTGTGTTCGGTCAGAACAGACTTATATATATTATTATATTATTATATATATATATATATATAGTTATATATATATAGACTTATATATATAACGCTAATTAATTAATAATATTTCGTTCAAGTCGGTATTTCCGACGGATTATATTCTTCAATGCATAAGTGATTGAGTATTTTGTTAAGTTAGGGCGCGTCTCGAATAGACGATGTCCAAGCATTGACTTCTGTTGAGTAAAAAAAATAATTTCAAATTTTATATTTCAATTGCGTGTTATCCATGCCATCTGAAACACAGGGACATCCTAGTTTTAGAGCTGATACATAGCAGTAGAAAAATATTCAGATTTAATGGTGACCTCCGTATATACTTAGTCTGGCCATAAATACTGTTACAATTAAAAATAAACAAAATATTACTTTTGAATTTGGAATCTGTAATTTTTATACGATTGTTCATTGTGTTTTCTTATTTTCGCGCCGATATATTGTAAAATATTTTGTTATATTAAAATGGAGTGGGGTGATAAAGAGAACCGAATCGCTGTGATTGCATTACATAAAGTAGGTATGGAGCCAAATACAATTTTTAAAATCCTCCATACGCTTGGTTATTAGTCAAATGTTTGTGTACCGGGCTATTGATAGGTACAATGAAACCTCCTCTGTTTGTGATAGAAAAAGATCTGGCCGTCCACGTAGTGTTCGTACGAAAAAGGCGATCAAAGCCGTAAGGGAAAGAATTTGAAGAAATCCTTTCCGAAAGCAAAAGATTTTATCACGGGAGATGATGATAGCACCTAGAACCATGTCTTGTATTTTAAAAGATGACTTAGGACGTGCAGCCTTTAAGAGACGTACTGGTCATTTCCTAACTGATCATTCAAAAAAGAATAGGGTGGTAAAATCAAAGCAACTACTTAAGCGGAACGCAAAAGGAGGTCACAGAAAAGTTTTGTTTACGGATGAGAATTTTTTTACAATTGAGCAATATTATAACAAACAAAATAACCGTATTTATGCTGAAAGCTCTAAAGAAGCTTCCCAATTAGTCAACAGAGTACAACGTGGACATTATCCGACTTCAATGATGGCTTGGTGGGGTGTTAGCTATGAAGGAGTGACTGAGCCATATTTTTGTGAAAAAGGTATCAAAACATCAGCACAAGTGTATCAAGGTACCAATCTTGAGAAGGTAGTTAAGCCCCTTAATAACATTATGTTCAATAACCAAGAATGGTCCTTTCAGCAAGACTCGACGCCGGGTCATGAAGCTCGATCCACCCAGTCTTGGTTAGAAACGAACTAGGACTTCATCAGAGCTGAAGACTGGCCATCATATAGTCCTGATCTTAATCCACTGGACTATGATTTATGGTCAGTTTTAGAGAGTAAGGCTTGCTCTAAACGCCATGATGATTTAGAGTCCCTAAAATAAATCATACGATTGGCAGTGAAGAATTTTCCCGTAGAAAGAGTGCATGCTGCCATTGATAACTGGCATCAACGTTTAAAGGACTGTATTGCAGCCAATGGAGACCACTTCGAATAAGCTTTACATATTTTTAATGGTTTTATATTAATGTATTAAACTAAAACACTGTAATCGTAATAAATGTTACGTACAATAAAAAAAAATGTTGTTTTTCTTTGTAACAATATTTATGGCAAGCCTAAGTATATACGAGTATAGTTCGTTAAAAAGGACGTTTCAAAACGGAACTTATTATAGTGTCTAATTTTTAGACATTATACATTACATAACTCATTTATCATATAAATCAATACAAAAATAACCAACGCATTTTGTCATGTATTGTACAATACAGTGTAATAAATAATGGAATATGTTTTTATTTTACTTTTTTAAATTATATTGTTACATTTCCATGGATATTATTTATATTTTAATGGGTGCATTTGTTGTCTGTATAAATATGACAAATTAATTAATTTAAAATACACTTACAGGGTACTTTAGGTGGCCTGTTAATTTTGGGTGAAACAAGCAGCTTCTCTGAGGCTTTTGTATCGTAAAGACGACCATTAACACTTACGAGTGTTCCATGTCAGTATAGACAAATAATATTTTTAATCTATGTACGTGTATGAAATATACGAAGTTTCTTTTACATCTCTATAAGTAAAACTCGCTACAAACACTACCAGTGCCGTCAATCGCGGGGAAAAACCCCGATTTGCGGGGAATTGTGGGTTAGTGCGGGGAGAGCGCGGGGATTGATAAAAATCGGGGAATTTCGGGGAGTCCAGACCAATTTTTTTGTTGGACTATTTCATGTTGGGTAATACAACTAAAATATCACGTTCCGACTGGGTAGATACAATTCGACACTATTAACATAATTATGAATAGCAACATCACTCAAATGCCTGCTCAACTGTCATTTAAATACGATTTTGTATTTCTGAACGCATCCATTTCTACATCATCATTAATTCATTGATTATGGTTGTCGATTTCTTAAATTGGCGCTTACTGTGAAAATTTGCAATAAAATTATGAAAAAGTGGTTCAAAAGTGCAGTTATTGTTAAAAAAAATAGGTGAGATGCATGTTCAGCATTAAAATATGACGATTTAACTTATTTTTAATCCATTCAAAATAAAAAAATACCTACCTAATTTACGTGTTGCTAAAGAGATTCTATAGCTAATTCCGCCACATTCGATAACTTACTTGTTTTGAATAGTGTAGATGTAGTCTATAGTATATAAAGGTATATTATTTGATAATAATTTTATACGTATATTAAACTTTTGTATAAGACAGTATTTTTATTCCAAAAATATCATTTTGGGGAAATCCACTGACGTGACGCGGGGAATCGACAATTTTTTATTGGCAGCACTGAACACTACATAAGCTCGGTGTGTGTGTGTTTCATTGATTTATGTTTTTGGGATTTACTGTATATATTCTTATACAATTTAATCGCTTTGGTGTAAATTAATATATTAGCGGTTGGGACATTGTAATATTCTTTAGTGAATATACAATTGTAGATTTGTGGTTATAATAGGTACTCACGTTAAGCAGTTACGTCACGACCACAAACCGATCTATTGTCTCCAAATATCGGCATAAATATAAATGGCCATAAATGTACATACCCCAAGCTGATGTAGGGAAAACAGTGGTACAAGTCATACCTAATGTTTGTATGACTAAGCTATACACAGTAGGTGGAGGCACATATTTTGGTTAATTTAAAAAAGTGTTTTTGATAGCACCAGCACTGAGTCCAATCAGTGGTTATAGGTGCATGATAAAGGTATGTTAAAGGTCAGTCACATGCAAGGAGAAAGTACCTACTGACAAGATTGCCAATTTGTATACATAATAATTGCAGCTGTGGTAATAATAACACAATGATCATTTACTTAATAGGTACATATTTTTGTGAGAAAAATTGCACTCTTTCACATTTGTCAGTATTCTTAGGTAGGCAACATAATATGGCTTTCCACAGAAGTAAAATTGTTAAAAATCGAGAAATATTTTTAGATTTAATGAGGGAATTTTAAAATTATACCATATAGAATAGTCTATTTAGCCGTTTCCAATCTTCAATATGTAACAGATTATACATGTGCTTACAGAAAATCATTTAACAGCTGGTATGTTAATACAGATAATCCATTTAAAAAATACCTAATAAATTGTTTTGAGTAATTATAAAATGCAGAAGTTGATTTTTAAAAATTTGCTATAAAAAAAATTCAGATTAAAATTAAATTTTTTAAACTAAATTTTTGGTACATATATAATGCTGATGTTATTTTAAGTATATACAACATTATACATTTTAAAACTTTAAAATATAATTTAGATTATGTGGATGTGATATTATATTTATAATTAAATTTTAATTACACTCTATTACATAATAACAAAGATTGGTAAGTCACTTTTAACAGTATGTAAGCATATAATCTTCACAAGGCACATATTTATAAGTGATTTCTAAATGAATAATCAGAATGTATCATCCTCTAGTTAGAATCTTATAAGAATTTTTCATATATCTTGTGCATTGGGCACAATCCAATGTGTCCAATAAGACTTAAAATATATATCATTAATACTATTAAAATTAACAACAATTGGCCTCTATTACAGTTGTATATCAATATTGGCTTTCTTCTACCATAGACAATGTCATGCAAATACAATATGAGTGCTGTTTCAAAAACTGCAATATCTATATTTGTAAATAATAACTAATAAAATAATTTTACAAAACAAAACACTATTCCAATGTATGTGAAATATCAAACAGTTATTAATATATAAAATAGAGTTACTAATATGGAAAACAGTTGTTGAAAAGTATCAGGATATTATAACTCGAGTCAACCTCAACGGGTTCCAGCGAACATTTATTTCCCCAAAAATTTATGCCACTGATTATAATTTATCTTTGCAATTATAAACATGCAATAAGTACTTAGTGTAGTGTTTTATAATAACTGACCTTAGGATCCAAGCCATATTCAATAAGTTTGCGGTAATCCGGGGTTCGGCCAACGTCGGAGTCCTTACCGGGGACGTCTTCAATTGATATTTCTCCATTGCCCTCCGCCATTCTGCACAATTATTTGAACTGTTTACACTCACTACACTAATATGCTGAAACACTATCTATCAACAGTCCCCAATGAACTTTGCTTAATGGCTCTGAGCCTACTCTGTTCTGGGGCTCTCACAGCCCAGTAGAGATGATGTCATACATCACAATCAAGAGAGCCACGCATCTCAACCATGCCATATCATATTTTTAATTCATTGAGTACTTTTTAAATCTTTACTTCACAAAAAACAACAAACAGGACAATATTTACCTTATTTTGTAATTTTTGTAATTTTGGGAGAAAATGATAACGCTCTAATCGTCCGAAAAACAAAAAAACAAATGATAGTCAAACATATGAAAATGTGAAACAATGGGAATGTACACTCCTCATTCCATCCGGGTGAAGGTGAAATTTCAAAAACCGAATGCGCGGATCATTGTATTCTTCTAGTGACGTAAACTAAAATTTGAGCTTAAAAATGAATCGGTAATATCAAGAAAACTTAACACTACTACTAACAATGACAGAGATGCGAAGTCCGGCGGTCAATGACCGAAATAACACCGAGTATATACTCTGAGAGTTCTTTAAAAACTTTTAAACACAACACTTTTAACGAATAAACACTTAAAACACTTTTACAATCCTTCTATAACAAAATACGAACACTAATAACTTTCCGCGCATGAAACTTTACTGAATGCGAAACTGCAATAAGTTGAGAGTGCAACTGCATTGCACCCGATAAGAACCGGCCGGCGCGCGCCTCGATTTCCAAATAGAATCCGATTGGAATGAGCACAGATGATACCAGAAGATGAAGAACACTTTAACACTCAATCACTTTACAATAAATTTGACCTAAGGCACTGTACACGAAAATAATTACCTATTAATTTTGCTAGTTGGTGGCCGAGACAGATATGGCGGCACC
>PDGT01000013.1:398965-412272 GCA_003671415.1 Megathymus violae | reverse complement strand
CTTCCTTTTTTACAGTACACGATAAAATAATTACTATAAAATCTTCTTGTTTATGTTTATCTTAATGATGGCTACGCGTACTTAACAATTAATTTAATATAACTTATATGCATGTCGAGATGCAATTAATAGGACCAGAGGTTATCGCGTGGTATCGTTTTAGACTTTTTTTAATATTTACTTTGGTCTGTGCATATCTGTGTCTATAATACAGTCGTGCTATATTAATGTTTTCAAAAAATATTCATAGTGCCGATTCAGCTCCGTCATAGTCGTATTATAACTAGCGAACCCCCCTAGCGGCTCCGCCCCCCAAAGATAAGCATTGCATTGCAATTTTCGTAGAGATCTTTGATCTTTTTGGAAGTAAAATATTGTTTACGTTATTCGCTGATAATGTAGCTTTTGATTGGTGAAATATTTTTTAAATTGGTTCAGAAGTTTTTTAGTTAACACAAAGTAATAGTTAATAAAAAATCAAATACAAGTAAAGTACAAACTTAATGCAAAAAAAAAATTAAAAAAATACATATATTGATATTGACATATGTTCCGATGAAGTCGGTATGTTCAGGACTAAACTTCTGAAATAATGATTTAGTTTATTTACAATTACATACTTACAAAATATGGAAATTTCGGCAATTCGCTACTATGTTGTTAGCTTACTTTTTAAAACGGACTAATAATAATAATAATAATAATCAAAGGATTATTATTATGATCTTGAGTGTAAACTTAACAACGTTGTTGAAATTTGACTTAAAATATATCATTTTGTTTCTACATTTACAAGATTACCTAATTTTAGTTCAGATTAAATTTTTATTACAGTTTTTCATTTTGTTGTAAATAACATATTTCCAATATGTTTACAACTTCATTTAAATAAATAAATGTAGTTTACTGATGAACATCGATGTATGTTCATTACCGTTGAAACTGCCTTTTACATTAATAGGGGTCCACCACGCTCGTCACCTGATTTTACTATGCAGTACTTTAGTATGCAGAACTCTCAGATATATTATGTTCTCTCACGATATTTTAAACTAATAAATAAATTACAATGGACATTAATTGATGTAACATGGCATGGATACGGCATGGCCACAAAAATGGCATCACAAACATCCATGGCTCCAGAATATACGATTACTATCCGTCTCATAAATGTCGCGGCCAGAAATCGAAGCCAGGACCCTTCGCTCGGCAGGTACGGACATTACAAACTGGGCTACGCAGTCGTCACTTAGCAATACGCGCAAGCTTCAAAGCAGAGAATAATGAGCGGAGATAAAAGGGCGCGTTACTTAAACGTTGGTCGTGCGCTGGGTGTTCCAATGTCGCCGAGGGCACTACATACTTGTTACTGTCATATGTCCGCTCATTTGGCAAGTATATGAAAACGAATACTAATGCCACGACTAGTACCTACGAAGATAACAAGTACATCACTTGTAATATAAAAACATTTGTTTCAAGATTTAAGTCTGTAGTAGTGTTATAAAAAAAGTTAGTGAATTTTACGAATTATTTGATAATTTTTTTGCTGTTTTGAAAGCCACATTATTCCGGGATGGACAACATATATATATATATGTAGCTGTGTATGTAGATAATATCTACAGACATCATCATCTTCTCTTCTTCGTCACATTCTTTAGAATAAGTAAAATTTTTTGGCATGCTTTCACGTTTCCCTTCCTGGAAGTGACACTTCCATTTAGATCGGAAGGAACTCTGCAGTGAGTAATATTGAGTTCAATTGATAATATATTATATCAAATTTTACCAGGAATTTATGGTATTGTGAACAATGAACGATTACGTTATAAGCGAAAGGCAATTTATTTCCATTTTTACAGAAAGTGTCAAAAATCTAAGTAGTCGATTTAATACTAGAAGTATGACGAAATTATTTCAACCACCTATTTGGTACCATCACGACGAGTTAGTCAAGGTGATTGCTCATTATCAAATTCATCCTCTTTCTCTTTTTAAATAGATGACTATGACTGACTGACTGACTGACTAACACAGTAAGATTTTTTTTTATAATAAAGACTACCAAACAAGCATACGGCCAACTTGAGGATAAGTGGTTCTTTCGCTTAAGAATACATACAATGCCAGGGGAACAGCAAGTGTGATGCAACCGTTACAATAATTTTTTGCCACCATTTTTTATATACCTCACATCGTTAGTTTGGAGGAAATGATACCTTAGACGGAAATCCATTCTTAGGTTTGTGGCAGGATGGAATGTGAAATCTAGACAGTGAACGATTGTTGCGAATTAAGGCGAGTTATGACACAATAGTAAATAATATATTTTTTTGTATTACAACATTAAGTTTAATAATGTTTGCGAATATAAGAGAGAAAACCGCCGTGTGTACAGAGACTGTACTGGTAGCAAGCACCGTAGTTATTACGTCTTTGTATTTGAGTGTGTGAACATAAATCCGTAAAATTTCTTGGCTCAGGTTCGGTTTCCTGAAACCCTCACTTAGCTAGAGTGAAGCACTCCAAAAGCACAATGTAGCTTTTAGTAACGAAACAAAAAAACAAAAGCTGTCGTTGTTAAGATTCGGTAAGTACCTTTAAATCCCTTCTGCTATATTATTGTAGAGTGTGACTTCAACTTATTAGTACTGGACTGCTAATGGCTAGGCCATACTTCTTCACACAGCTCCAATGTGAAATGAGGTGTTAGTGGTCTATGCAAAGGTTGAAAGTTCTAATGCTTCCCAAAGGCACCACGATCATGTTAAACGATGGGTCAATGCGGTATCGGGTTTTGGCAAATCCACTTGGATCGTGAATCACATCCGACAGGGGAAAGACCTAATAATAACAAGTAAGACGGAGGCAACGAAGGATCTCCAGGAGAGACTTACCCACCGCACCGGAACGGACACCCAAAAAAGGGTGCGGACAACGGCCTCAGTACTAGTAAATGGTTCAAAGAGGAAGTACGAACGAATGCTGGTCGATGAAGGCCTCATGAACCATTTTGGGGCCATCATGATGGCAATAAAGCTCACCGGTGCGATGGATGTGTTGCTCGTCGGAGACATCAACCAACTCCCATTCATCGACCGCAAAAACCTCTTCGAGCTGCTCTATAATCGCCCAAGTCGCTCGGTAGGAATAGGCCAGGAACTGTTGTGCACGTACAGGAACTCGGTGGACGTAGCGTACGCACTAAGTGAAGTCTACAGCGGCATATACTCATCCGCACGCGTTTGAGATCCCTTCACCTGGAACGTTTTACGGATTCAACGATCCCAAACAACCTCGAGAAAACTCTCTCCTTGATGCATACCCAAGCCGAGAAAGAGAGCTTGAAGAGCGAGGGCTTTGGCAACGGAGACGAATCAAGAATCCTAACCATGCATGAGGCACAGGGACTCACGTATGAGACGCTAGTAATCATGCGCACGTCAGCACAGCACTTACAACTTCACAACAGCGTCCCCCACGCCGTCGTGGCAATATCGCATCATACCATCAGCTGTACATACTACACCGATTGCAGCAATGACGCCATAACCCAATTCACCGAAAGGGCTATGAGTGCTACCAACGAGAGACTAGAGGACTACAACGTTTCAATGGCGATCCGAAACAGGAACCCAAAAGCTATAGACCATGTTAAACACTTGAGGCTTTAGCGGCCTCCGTAAAGGACAATAATTAGTCTCCTAGATTTATATTAACATAGTTTATAAATAACATAGTTATAGAGATCTTGTAGTTTTAAGTAATCCCAAAGTGTAAAATCCTCGCTGAGGCGACCACTCGCTCGCAGGTAAAGCCGAACGGTGAAACCTGCGCACAAGTGGCGTGGCATCAACGAGGGTTCGCGTCGAAGCATGAATAAATAACCAAAAAATTAAAGAAAACCCTAAAAAAAGGCACGGACGAAAAATCTGTACAGTACAAATTTCATTAATAAAAAAATGCTTCCCAAAGACCTCCGGTATTGGTTAACTTGCCTTGCCACCCAGTACGAAAGCCTTCAAAAAACATTGCCATTCAACTCCTGGCCATGTCCAATGTTGCTGAACTCGGTCGATTATAACTGACCAACGACAAAGCGAAGACCAACACTTCTTCGTAGGTATACGGTTAACGTTTTATCTATTATTTCGAAAAGGTATTAATCAAACAGAAGAAACGGCGAACGAAACTCCTTAATGCTTTATATTACTCTAATCTTTACTTACTTCACAACTATTGCTAGACTGTTATAATGCTTAAAATTGTTCTCTAGCTGTGAGAATTCATGTGAACCTTGAAGTTATGATATGATATGATACGATACGACAAAGTATAACTTTAACAATCACAGTTAAATTAACCCTTGTACGAGTAACAAGTCAAAATAAAAATTATGGCACATAGTAAGTATTGTTGTGGAAGACCGCGCGGCGACCTCCAGCTCGAGCCAAACACACGTCGCGAGCCCTAAATTATATATAGTGTTGATTTTATCGGCAAAATTATTGTAGTTACATTTACTACAGGTCAGTAGGGTTGTCAATTCTATTTAGAAAAATACGTGTATTCAATTTCAGGGGGTAAAAATAGAAATAAGAACAGGTTTCCAAATAAAATTTTAAGGGGCAAAATGTCGTGACATTGAACTGAACTTAAAAATACAAAAGAAATTATCACTAAGTGCAGTTTACTCATCATTTTGTACGATGTGAAATTAGTTTCAAGTAAAAGATTTCAGTGTGTTTTTTGTTGGTATTTTTGCGTTCTTTCGGTATTTTTGCGTCTCACGTGTACACTGTATATAGTAGAATAATACAACAATATCAGAAAACTTTCTTTAGCTTCTAAACTCATGAAACATATGTCATACGACACAGATAGTGTACTCAATTTTCTAAAAATTCTCTAGCTGTTTCAATGTTGGAACATTTTCTTTTTCAGAGAACCACAATGCTTTCCAATCTTCCATTTCGTTCAAGAAACAACGAGGCCATACTGCACTGCAGCGTGTGATAAGCCGCCGAGGATCGCTGTAAATTTATACGTTAAACTACATAGTGCTTTAGAGTTTTAGGAAACGTGCTAAGAATATAATTCAACAAACTACCTCGGGAGTTCGGCGCTTATAGAACTTTTCGCAGCTATTACTCAGTAAATTGGCCCCTTCAGCCTAATTAAAACTTCATAATTGAATTTCGTCAGAACAATGGCAAACAAACAAAAAAATACTGAATTTATTTCAGTTATACGTCAGATGTACTTTTATACAATCTTTTCCGAGACCTAGGGATGATGGACAAAGTCTTGGACCATCGCGTCGATAGTCCCGTGAGAAGGGCACCCAGAAGTCGATGGCGATCTGATCATGGTCGTGTGGGGGCTCGTGACTGTCCCCGGTCACATTCATGACTACGGTGAGACAGTTTTTAATTGCTCTAGCCAATTTGAGGACGGTAAGTACTTGGGACCTGTAGATCCTTCAGCACCAGTTTATGGGACATTGCGCAAGGAAGTTTAGGGGAGACTGGGGCTGGTTGGTATATTGTTATTTTTTAAGCATTTAAATTAAAAAAAAAGCGTACTGGTCTATTGGAAATGATATAAACTAATAAATTCTGAGAAAAGAGGCATGTAACTTTTAACCTCGCACTAGGGGTTGGTTGTGATACTACAAGGGGCAGAATATTACAAATGATAAGCAAACTCTTGGGCTTTTGATAAAGAATAATCAGTTTATTTTCTCTATTTCAACAAAAGTAAATTATTGTCAACTATGTATAACAATAACTTTGTTTTGTTTTTTGTCTCATAAAAATAAAATATAAGTACAAGTGCACAAGCAAAGTTAATTGCCTGACATCTTTCGGAGTTAATCTGTAATAAATTTGGCTACGTTTCTGAAAGTAACTCACAAAATCTATGTCTTGTTCATCGCTGAAAATTGATATATTCACTGTTAGTTCACTGCCAGAGAATCCATAGGCGAAATTCTCTCATGCTTCTTTTCAATACTGAAAATTTTTGTCAGTGACAATAGACAATAAAAAAATGTAACAAAATAGAAAACTTTTTGCGATGATTTGATTTTTTAATTTAATCTATAATTAAAAAAAAAACTGCCGATTTTTCTTATGATATATATAACATATAAGAGATATACTTAAGATATTTTTTCACGTTTAAATTTTCTTATATACGTTATCATCGTACTTAGCACAATAAATTAAACAGCGTTTATTAAACCAATCCACATAAAGCACTACGTGGTACGTTTCAATCCGACCCAACTAACCATTCAATATTAAGTAATAAGTATCAAATATATTTAAACATAGATTTTTTTATGTTAATAGCCGACAAACGAGCGGACGAGCCGCTTAATGGTAAGACATCAGAAAGACCAAAGGTATCACTGATGCGTTGTCGGCCAGGAAATGAGAAGACTGTTAGAAAGAAGGTACTGGCTCTTAAGCTCCCAACCGGAACACGACGAATCGTTTGGCGGCTGACTCGAGCAGGAGGGTGGTAGCTAGCCAGGCAGGCTTCACGGAAAGATAATAATACCAGTAATAATATTAATGATTTAATAATAATACTGATAATACAATCCATACGCAAAGCTCTACCACCAAGCAGGCTGACTTCTGTCGCCTCTTACGACACCCTGTTCTGTCAGCATGGGATTGGGGGGAGTATTCTAGTAAGAACTCTAGCACGTCAATATAGTGTTGTCTGTTTAGCTACTATTGCTGCTGTAACTACTTACCCCTGTCACAACCAGCCCCAGTCTCCTACTTCGAGTCACTGAGAATTAGCAATGCCGTACGTACCGGATACACACAAAATCATTGTGCTTAAAATTTGAGTACGTGATATTTTTTTAACGTTTAATCTAAGAGAAATCTAAATTGACTCCTTTATTTTTTTATGTACTGTTATTTATATTATTAGGACAAGGCAGAAATCGGACGACATTTTACTGGGTTTTAATTTTTTAGGTTATGACTTGCACCATCGTCTATTGTCTGTGTTGCGTCGTCACGAAGAAAACCAGCGACTAAATATTTCTATACTAATAAATAAAATTGGAGTGTCTGTTTGTAATATTAAAATAACCGCTTTTTACTACATGCATATGAATGTGTATACGGTACATATACCAAAATATTTTTTTTTACAATTTTTGTCTGTCTGTCTGTCTGTCTCTTTGTTCCGGCTAATCTCTGAAACGGCTGGACCGATTATGACAGGACTTTCACTGGCAGGTAGCTGATGTAATAAGGAGTAACTTAGGCTACTTTTATTTCTACTAAATAACTTTTTTGTTAAATTCTACGCGGACGAAGTCCCGGGCACAGCTATTCTGACATAAAAATCTGTCTACTTAGCCAAGAAATCAAACTGTGGACCCTCTGCATGGCATCATAATAGAATAGTGAATATTATAAATCTCAAAAGATTTAATAAATTTAATCAAATTCTTAAACTTCTTTGTGTTTACCATTATTAAAAAAAAACGTTTATAACAACAAGAATTTTTAGAAAGAAAAAAGTATAAAAAAATTTAAACATTATTTCACCCACGTTGTATCGTCACTTATCACCTAATTTCTTTGTCCCATTACAATAAAGAAGGTGCTATTCACTAAAAAAAGGTCACCCCTCATCTAACAGTGTTTATCTATTCATTAAAATACTCTATAACATCATAGAGGTGTCAAGCGGCGGTATAAAACACAATAGATAACAATAATTACATTATGAAGGCATAATCTACAACATTGTGACGCCGAATAAAAATTCTAAGCGAGCTAGCAAATGATGCACTGAATCAAAATTTACAATTCAAAATTTCGTCAAGACGGGGAATCGTGACCCTGTTTTACCTCAACAATTGGGGTCTCCCAGAAAATAAAGAGACAAGTATTGGCGGCTGCAACAGATTACTCTCACCTATCACAATTTCTCCGCATTGTTCGAACGGCCATTAATTTTTTCTTTGCACAGTAGCAACGGGTTCGTCTTCCCTTCGGACAAAAGCATAATGGGTGAAAAGGCACGGTTAAATTATACTCACGGGATCCATAACGGGTCAGACGTCTATCTTTAACAGGGTGAAGGTGAAATAACTATGGGTTAAATGGACTATCCGTTGCACAAAACGCATCAAGAATCCCTTTCTGAACGTCAGGATGCCTTGTCTATTCTGTCTGCATCCTGAATGTTATTCCATCATAGGCAACTGGTCACCGGCGTGAGAAAATAAAAATATTATCAAAGAATTCGCTGCATCCGATTCGATTTTTGTGACTGCAGCCATTTTAGAAATCCAATTGGCATTAACTTCTTATTAAAATTCGTATTGGAATAAGCATCGTGAATTTGAGTAATAAATGTTTAATTATATATGTATATGTAAGCATCGTGAATTTGAGTAATAAATGTTTAATTATATATGTATATGGTACGGAACTAATTTTGATATGTTTTATTTGAATATGTAAACAATAGTGTCTTTACAAAATGCAAAAGTTTTACCTTAGACGAAAAGTTGTAAAAAGTTAAAAAAAATATCTTAAATAATAAAGTACAATTTTCATTTGTTACCAACAAATTTCATGTCATAAACATAAACGTCCATGCTTTTTCTTTATTTAGGTCTAAAACGTCCAAGTATTGCGTCGACAGGTGGGTTCATCACCGTACTAATAAAATATTCCCTTTTCAAAGCAGGTTTACTGCGAAAGCCGTGCGCGACAAGGACGTGTGTAATCAATGCAATCGTGAGAATTTTATTTTTCATGTCTCGTTAAATGCATAATCTCATAGTTTTTTTTATGATATACAGGTAATTGTTAATATAAAGCTTTAAATGTAAAACAATCATAGGTATAATTTCTTGAACTACCTCACGCCACGCTATCGTATCTTGAGTATCATTACAACCGCCTGTGCATTGAATGATTTTAAATACAATTTTAGAAAGTACTCAATTCATCAATTTCTCCAACGTCGAGTGCGGCCGAGCGGTGCTCCCGTGAAAGCTAGTCTTAGAAATAAAAGCTAATAAGTCCAAACACAGATTTCAAAGGCCTATTCAGCTCTATAAGCGTAGTACCACCCTACCATTAAGAAAAATCCAGTTGGGCCGCAAGTTAGCATGGGAATGTTCGAGGGGTCAACGTCATTCGTTTCGTACTTGTCCTGGGTAAGCAGTACGTATTATTATTTCGATAGATGTTTTTATTTTAGGGTCTCGGATCCGGTCTGTGCGCCCCCTCGCCGCGGCCGTCAGCCGGCTCCATTCGATACATACATGGCCGCGTATTCAATGCGCGAGACACTCGCCTGCTCGCCTCGCACTCTGAAATCCGATGCCTTGCAAGAAAATCTTGATGCATTTATATAATACCGAGCCTTTCTGCACGCCGGAGGCCGGCCGTACAATTTATTTTTTAAATAAACTCAGTAGGTACACGCCGTTTATGTAATTATTTTAAACTAGCCGTTTCGAAGCCCGCTTTGCGTAAACGGACGTTATCTTAGTTATGCGCCATTGTCTCAGCGATACAAATATATTGCGTAAATATGACCTCAAAAAGTCAAAGTTTTGAAGCAACACGATCACAATTAACTAGAGACAATACGTGTAACGTTCCTAATCAACATGGCGATTTATCTGGATCATTAAAACATTTGAAACTGCTTCCGTCAATAGACCCATATGTGCATCGAATCCTGTTTAATTACAACTTGCAGCTGTAATTATTTTAATTCAGTCTTTCCCAACCGATTCCCGCACGAAACAATCAAGGTCCAGCGAGAATCGCGACCGGTTCCCTCCGCAAATCTCAGCCATTGAAAACGCGAAACTCGAACGCGATGGCCAGTACGAATTTCACATCAGTCTAGACTAGACTTCAATAATGTCGCAATGTGCCTAGGCCTCATAGCGCCTAGAACTGTGAGAACAAGTAACGGTGCTCGACGCTTGATTGAATTGACGGCTCTATTGTGAGCTAAGTGCAAATAGCAAGTATTATGTATATACGCGAACGCACACAGACTGTCTTTCATTTATGTATGTGTGTAATAGTTATTATTCATCGCGCATGTATTCACTATGCATATTTGCTCTTGTCCACTTTGATTCCAACTTTAATAATAGTTCTTTTTATTTCGTAGAGTACCGCAGGGAATTAATAAGTGCTAATATTTTAATGCTTCCAATTCTAAACACATATTTTGGATAGACATTTATGGATTTAGTATTGTAAAATTTCATTAGCAACAATAACCTCACTTCTTTTACCCCTATGACTGTGTAGCGGGTTTATCCAAAAGCCCCATTAGAAATTTACATACAACTCAAATGTGACTTGACACTAGATTTAGACGCCTATGTGGGATCAGCGTTTTGTTAATGTTGAGAAATGTGGTCCATGTTTCAATGCCTAAAAAGATTTCACTATAACTATCCATCTCAACTTGCACACCATCTACTTCAATAACTAAAGCCGAACGTTTAGCTGATGATTTATGATGATCTAGGTTGTCTAATGATGACTAGACAGACAAAATTGTAATCTTAAGGATTTACGTTCTCTTCCCATCCTTGAGTTCAAGCTTGCCTCCCCTGCTCGCGGTGTACTCTTCTCACCAACAGACGACACGACGGTCCCAAGTCAGGGGGACTTTGAAGGTTTGCTGGACTGTGTACTTTGTAAGCCTGACTGTAATAAAGCGTGCCTTTAAAGTTCCTGTATGACTAACTACCATAAGTAGTCAGTTTCATAGTAGTAACTTCATAGTGTTGGTATAAAGACACCTGTACCACGGTGCCAGAGTAGATGTGCACTGATCTTGAGATTAATATTTCAGTGGATAAGTTAAAACAAGTAAAAAAGTGGTGAAAACAACTTACTTAGTGACAAAATAGTACATGTGGACATACAAATTTGTACCGTCTATAAAACACTGAAGGATACACTAAAGGATGTATATTATATTGTATCCATCCATCCATCCATCCATCAGTGTATATATATCGCACCCTTAGAATGAAAGGGACTTAACTCAAAAATTGCAATTTATGGGAAATGACGAAGAAAGTTTTCAAAAATGTATGGTCTTGAGTAAATTTAAAGAGATTGATGTATGAGGTTTTCCCTTTTTCCCTTTCTCACTCATATATCGGGCTCTTTTTCACCATGGGGTTTTAGAGTAGGATTTTTTAAGTAAATTTATAGTAAAATCTGGAATTTCAGGAATTTTGTGTTAAGTCACTTTCATTCTAAAGGTGCGATATGTTCCACTGTGTAAATTGTTTTTTTTCTGTGGTTAACTTAAAGCTATTGTTATTTATTGAAACTTGTGTTGGAAGAGGTTGGTCAAGTGCAAATAAATAGACAAATGCCAGCCGATATTACAATGAGAACAACTCACGTTGACATATTTAAATGAAAATGAAATACAACTAGGTATATACAGTCCAGCCCAATATATCCGAAAATATTTTTAAAAAAAACGAAAGACTAAAACAATTTAGTACATAGCTATTTCAATTTATAATTGTTGAACAAATTATATCATCATGGATCCATTTTTGATTATTATATGGATCAATAAATATTTGTATAAGAATTATTACTTACTCAAGGATAAAAGGTACGGAAAGTGAGATCATGTTTTGAAAGTAACATCTGTTTAAGTAGATATCTATATTTCTTATAGCTCTGATGTATTTTTTTTTCTAATATTTGCTGAGAAATACAGATTTGTGAGAGAAATATATACAGGTGTAGCTTATATAAAGTTATAGATGTAAAAATAAAGAGTCACGGCTGATGTTGACACCAGGATATATGAACAGTTTTATGAAATGAAACCTGACTATACATATATTATATACCTATACATTAATAAAATTTCACTGATAACTTTCTGTACATGTATACGTCTGACATATTTTTGATGCTTGGGAGTGAAGCAGGATGCTATTGGTATATTTTGTGATCTCTCAAAAGCGTTCGATTGTGTCGACCATAATAAATAAACTTAGGCATTATGGTGTCTCCACACAATCAGTTGGCCTTATAAAATCTTATCTTTCTAAGCGTATTAAGAAAGTATTTATCAATGGAAAAGAATCTCCAGGGGCAAACATTACCATGGGGTCCCCCAAGGATCAATATTAGGACCACTACTATGTTTAATATATATCAATGATCTTCCTTATTTCACTAGCGACTTGTGTAAAACTGAATTGTTTGCTGATGACACCTCCTTACTTTTTAAAATAGATAAGAGAAAACAATGTTTTGACGATGTAAATAATACTGTTTCGCATGTGTTACACGGATTTACATGTAATAACCTTGTGTTAAACGTTAAGAAAACAAAATGTATTAAATTCACTATACCAAATGTTAGACAAGTGCCATCTCATATTGTTTTAAAGAAGGAAGTGCTTGAACTAGTGAATTCTACCACATTTCTTGAAATCACTATAGACTCACAACTACAATGGAGTCCTCATATTGAAATCTTGTCAGGGAAACTTAGCTTTGCTGCCTACGCTGTTAAGAAAGTAAGGCTCTTAACGGACGTACAAACAGCAAGATTAGTTTATTTTAGCTACTTTCACAGTGTGATGTCTTATGGTGTGTTGTTGTGGGGCTCAACTGCAGATATTAAGTCGATTTTTATATTACAGAAAAGAGTAGTACGCGTCATTTACAACCTCAGGCCTAGGGATTCCCTTAGACATTAGATTAGATTCCTTTAACTGTAGCATCACAATAAATTTTTTTTTAGGATAATATTATGTACGGTAAAAAATACTCTGATAGTTTTCATAAGAAGAGTATTAATACTAGGAGTAAGGCTAAACTGATTGTTCCAAATTTCAGACTAAGCAAAACTGGTGGCTCTTTCATGTGTAAATATTTATAATAAAGTTCCATTAGAATCGTCAGAAATGCCATATTGTAAATTTAAAACTCACGTCAAAGGCGTTCTTATGCGGAAAGGTAATTACTAACTTGATGATTACTTTCAGGATAAGACTGCTTGGACATGAGTTTAATATTAAGCCAGTTTAAGTGCGTTCTGTAGCTGTGAGTAGGAAAAAAAAACTCCTCGGAAGTTTCTTGTCGCTTCTTCTTCCGAGAGCACTCACAATAGGGATTTGTTGAAGCGATGGCGTAGTTTGACGTTCGAAAAGTGTTTGTAAAAACCAACTTTGAATAAAATATTATTTCATTTCATTCGTTTCATTCGTCTTCACTTCACTTCAC